>VZTV01051445.1:19655-32392 GCA_013400875.1 Anhinga rufa
CCCCCGTCCGTGTGTGTCCCCCCAGAGTAATGAGAACAAAGGGAGGCGCTGGGTATTCTATTTTTTTCGCTTTGCTCTCCCCCCTCTCTCCCCTGCCTTCGGTGCAGCTCCAAAAGGTGCTTCCAAATCCAGCAAATAACACTTCCAGCAGGCTACCTTCATGTTAGCATTTGCAAACCGGGACTGTGCTTTCCCTTTGATGCGCTCCAAAACCCACATCCAAAGCTGATACATTTCAGTAGATGCACATTTTATTGGAGAAAATGAATTGATGCAGCTTTACACAATGGCTTCAATTACAGCTCAGTCAAACAATCAATGCTAAGATCTTGTTTTCTGCACTCAAACCGTGAGCTCATCTATTCTAGTCAAGGTCTACAGGGCAATATACTAAATATGTATACAAATGCTGTAGGATTAAAAGGTATATATACCGCTCCCCTCTCGTGGGATTTCCGGGTTTCTAACAAAATCAAGTAGAGAAAATATTAAATTAAGTGAAAAACCATTTTGCCTTCCATTTGGCACCACTGCAGTGACAATTTTACTGAATCCTTGGGGTAGTACTCATCAGTCCAGTGAATAGTTTACCTACGTTTGCTGGGATTAGTGGGTTTTCACTTAATTTAAAGCATTACCTCTGTGTATGAGCTATGCTCAAAGATACTAAAACCAGTGCCAAAATAGAAAACCTTAATCATCACTTACAGTAACCATTTAATATGATTTGCCCATGCCATGGTCATGTTCTGTAATTTATGTGTGAGAACTGAGCACAGAATCACTGTGCCGGTGAAGTAACAGACCACTTTACTTACGTAAGCAATTCCTAGAAGCAAAATTAAGAGTAAATTTTCTAGAGCAGCCCTTTGAATACAATGGTCCTTTGATTTACAGGAGTAGTCATTTAATGGAATTACGTGTCAAACCTGCAAAATGTAGTATAATACCCTTTGGGACTTGGAAGCTCTGCAATAAATACAGACACACCTGGGCACCCCAACAAATGACGACTGATCTGTTATCAATCCATGTCAGACATTATAACCAGAGGAAGGGCTTGCACACTGGAAAATTAGTCTGGTTTTCCAGCTCTGTCAGCTCCTCTAATGCAAGATATTCTCCCTCCAAACCTTGCCTCAGGAATAATCATTTATTTCAAGAGGAAACATCCCTAGACAAGTTCCTATAGATCTCCCGGAGGTGATGCCAGTCAAAATTAATAACTTGCGCTCCAGGGGCTGTGGCACCTGGCTGTCGCAACAAACACCTCTGGGGTCTGCTCAGTGAATACGTCCCTTTCACAGGGCTGCTCACAGGCATCCACAGACGGTCAACTGTGCTTTCATCTGCCGTAGGATATAACCAGTAACGCAACCCAAAACGGATGAGTTGCCGGCACCTGTGCCTGCACCCTCTCCTCTGTACTTCTCTCATTCAGCCTGCCGTTCCTGCGTGCGTTTGAACACACACACACATCCTTCTCCTCCTCTGCAAAACCCCCTTCCAGGGACCTCCTCCCGCAGGGGTTACATTTAGCCCTTACTTGCAACCACCCTGCATTTACGTGCATTAGATGAGTCCCCGCAGGCTCTGAGAGCAAACCCCAGCCCTCTAGAGGGACATACACATGCTAACCAGCACAGGTCTCCCCAGCCTCTTTCAAGCACCCCACATAAAAAAAACAACAAACCCACACATCAATTCTCAACCCTGTTCCTACACTTCAGTCCCCGCTCCTGGAGGCACTTTTAAAAATTCCCGTGCTGTAAGCATGCTGGGGACTGTGGCAGCCTGCCTTCTGGGGACAGCCCGGAGGGGCTGGTGGTGGGCACTGCGGAGGGTAGATGGAAATGCACAGAGGACTAGTAAACTTGCTGCCTCTCATTCTGCCATTCCTGTATCAACAACAGGGAGCAGTGCTTCTCTGACGCCTGGAAGAGATTATGCCGAATTTAAATTCCCCCTTGATTAAAACCCAAGTTTCTCACCCTTCTAAATGCTGTGTTGCAGTGTTCACATCCTGAATTGGCAGGCAGATGGGATTATGCTAAAGTGCAGAGAAAAAGACAGACTTCCCCACATTCATCTTGCTGAAAGCCTCACTGAAAACCCCATGAAGAAAATGTACGTTATTAATTGACATAGCAGGAAAATGCGGCTGCTGCGTACAGTGTTTGAGTAGAAGAGAGCTACTTTCTTTGCAGCTTTAACAAGTCTGAGAATCTAGTATGATATCTGTATATGTGGGTACAAAGGAAGAGAGGAGAAAGGGGTGAAAAGAAAGTGGGAGGATGATGTTAAAGGGGAAGAAACATCTACTCCAAGCAGGGAATTTTAAAGAGCAATTCTTATTTAGCATCCTTAATTTTTTTAGAGTGTAGTGAAAAGGCTCTGGACAATTTATTGAGCAGTCCTACCAGCAGAAAGCCAAGGCACTGGAGAGAAAGGGTGACATGCAGAATAGTGGGCAATATCAAGTGTTAAGATGTGCTACTAATGCTTTAACCAGGCACTCCCTGAGAAATAATTTATTTGTCCCCGTACTTGTCATTTAGCAAAAAGTATTTTCTACCCTGAGCACATGCACACTCGCAATCAGCCCCATACACGCCAGCACATCCACACCAAAACTTACCTTTCTCTCCAGCTCCCACTGCCACCCAGTTCTTCTAATCCAGTTATAAGCCTTTTGTCATGCCCTGTCACTGGGATGTTGCTTTTTCCCTCCATCTGGTCCACACAGCACCGTTAGAGGTTTATCCTGCAGCCTCATTTGCACGTTTTCTCTGAGGCTGGACAGGTGGCTAGTCAATGGGACAGGTGGCTAGTCAATGGGACAGGTGGCTAGTCAATGGGCCTCCTCTGGTTAGGCAGCATCAAGGGGCTGCCTGAATGCAATTCTTTTAGGATTCCCTACTTTACCAGCTCACCTGTGTGAGGGTCATACAAGCTCTGCAGAAGAAGAAACACTGTCCAAGCTAGAGATTCTCTGTCTTTTACTTAAAGGCAGGTCTGCATCCCCAACACTACCTTACCAACACTTCCATGGGGAGAAAAGAAGGATTATATCCTTATGCCCTGTACAGCCATCATGCCGGAGACATGAACAATACATGCCTATGCTCAGACCTGTGTAATCATGTGCACCAGATACAAGAGTTCTGTAACTGCTCTCTCCCTCATCTTCTGCTGCATTTTCAGCTTTGCACTGGCCTCCCCCTACTCTTGGGTACTGGGACAGATGCAACTGGCTGATCCAAGCTGTCACTGGCTGGTGAGCAGCACCCAGTGCACGCCATTACATAGCAGGAGTGGCAGCGGTGTGGCTGCTGGGAGCTGTTTTTCAGTGGGACGCTCCCACACAGTGAGATGAGTGCCCCATCGCATGTGGGGGTTTCACATTTGAGAAACGAGAAATGGAGGTAGTCTGCAGAGGCTGCATTCATCTACCCTCCCCATCCCCGCCACATACACACGAATTATACATGCTCCGATATACATGACTAAGGACACCTTGGGGACATCTGGTCTTTTCACAACTGCTCCCTCTTGGGCCATCCCTATCACTGACAGTGGCTGTGGAGCTTCGGACTCACCAAAATAAAAATATGAGACACACACCAGCCTCCAGAGGCTTAATCTGCCCACAGCCCTCCCGCTCAGTGGTGGTGGGGCTCGACACGTCTGCTTCGACACATTTTGTGGGGACAGGGACCAGACAAATGTGCCTCATGGGACGACTTGGGTGACTCCTTTTTTTCTTTGCTATGTGTTGACTAAATAGCATTCCCATCACTGCAGTTGGTGAGGAAGCCACCTGAAACCGAGAGAAGCCGAAGGGGTTAAAGGCAAATCTGTGCCAGCTCCACTTGGTTAATTCGCCAGCAGCCTGATCCTGTGTTGAGATGAATCAGGCCAGAAAGAGAAACTGCCACAGTCCTCAAGGGAGACCCCAGAGAAAAGACTCTTATTTCCTGTTCAGGGGGATTAAGTACAAGGCCATTGACAAATCACAGTAAACATCTGGATGTGAGCACTCCATCTATCAAAGCCTAATCCATGAAGTTATTCATTAATGAATTCAGCAGATTCACACTGTTCTACATATAGGGTCAGCTGATCTTTTTTAATGTTTGGCT
The DNA here is from genome assembly GCA_013400875.1 of Anhinga rufa. Taxonomy (NCBI): domain Eukaryota; kingdom Metazoa; phylum Chordata; class Aves; order Suliformes; family Anhingidae; genus Anhinga; species Anhinga rufa. Next base: position 23,798 of record VZTV01051445.1, read on the forward strand.
TGGAGGCGTTTTACATCTGTATCAACAGATTTTTGTTTACTGTACGAAGCAATCTACTGTATCCTGGTTTTGTTAATTAATTGTTTAGAGTAATTCAGCCTTTTTTAAAAACCACACACTGCCATATATTCTGACAGTGTAAAAAAAAAAATAATCCAGCAGTCAAAACCCAACCACCATGTTCCTGCATTTTATATAGTTTTTTAATTTTAAGCCCAAGTTCCTCTGGAAACTTTCCATCACACAGTGATGGAAAAAACATTAAATAGTAATTGATTTTCTTTTCTGTATTTTGTTTTGATTAAAATGAGAATCCTTCTCATTTGTCTTCAGAGAGAAAGTAAGCATTGAGTACCTGGTCTGGCTAATTCAAAAGTAATTTGATCAGAACATCCATAATTTACATTGACTTGAACAGTAGGAAAGACGCTGAGCACTACCAGATATCAAGCTTATTCATTTAAACAGCCTACTTACATTAAGCTTTACATCTTGTGAATGTAAGCTATTCTAAGAACATATAATGACCCACATTTTATAAGGGGGAGGCTTGCACACAACTGTGCCCTTAAAAGTCATTGCTGAGCTTGAGTAACACTCCAGTCTGCTCACACACAAACCAGGCCACGTAGCCGAGTGCATTGTTTTTCACGCAGCTGTGCCATCTTGTTTCCAGTGAAATCTGCAGGATTTGTCATTGATATTGGGGGAATCAGCATTTGGCCCAGAGGTTTTTATAAATCCAGCTGTGACTGGATATTTTCAGTTCACCCTCAAAGCTCTGGACTCTGCCAGACAGCATGAATCACCCAAACTTGCAATTGATAATTTCCAGCCCTTTTGACTTACAGTGTATTATTGTGGTGTAATCTTTTAACTCTAGGGACTTGATCTTAAAGGGAAAATCTCATTCTATGACTTTATTTGTTCTTAAATTCCAGGATCACATACCTCTGCTCTCGGGTTTTATCTCTTATCACAACAAGATGCCCCAAGTGGACAGTACCAACTGTAACAACCCAACTTAAAACAGAAGAATGAAGACAAGTGAGTGCAGTCTGAAGGAGCAAAGAATCAAGACGTGCAGAGCCACTCGGCTACGTTTATGCAATTTTATCTTCACTGCTAGTGCAATTACTCTCATAAGTGAATTTTGTTTGCATTGATGCTTCTGTAACAGCTTCACTCCATACCAATATCTATTCCTGTATGCAAAGCATGGGGTTTCTGGGCAAACTTCATCCCTCCTTATCACCCAACTGAAAATGCTTCGTTTTCAGCCTATGGCAATTGAAGTCACACTGAAAAGAAGTTCTTACCATTTCAAAAGTGCATGGTCAGGCCACTCGCTCAGGCTGTGAGGAAGAGGGACAGGAATAGATAGATCAAAGGTTGCGTGTCTAAGACAAATAGTTACAGTGGTGTGTGATTTAGGTGATCAGTCACTTACTACAGGTTGTCAGGTGGCAAATTCATGCTTTCATATTTTGTTACCAGCTATGTAGCCAGTCACAGTCCGGAATCCACTGCAGTAAGCTCTGTCATACACAGACACAAATTAAGCTGCATAGGCTGCTTAAAAAAGCGCTAAAAGACATGTTTACAAATGTATATATTTTAAAAAGGAGTAGATTTGCAAAAACATTGAGTAATCTCATCCAAATTTCTTGCTCATTTCTAATTTTTAAACAGTCATGAATTATGAATGAATCAAGGAAAATCAAATATTTGATGCTTACTCTGGTATAAAATGATTAGTAAACCCCTTGAAATTAGTGACTACAACATGAAAAAGCTTATGTGAGGGGAAACTGAGGTTGAGACCTGCTCACAATCCCCTCACATATAGGAAAAAGAGCTAAATTCCTTGGATTTCTTTGTAAGCAGCTGCAGGAAGGTATGCTCTACCATTAAACTATGGGGCCGAATGTACTGATGGTTTAAGCAGGATAGGGCCATAAGTGAATCATTAAGTGGATAGGAGTAATGAAACAGCTGTACTTACACTAAGTTTTCAATGCTGGAGAGGCCTCTGGGGAAATTCTCAACACGAATACAATATGTTAGATACACAGCGGATTTTTTTTCCTACCTTACCAAGCAAAGGGAAGAATGGAGGACCCACACAGTGGTTTATTATTTAAAACTCTAACAAAAGTAGCATTCTAATAAGCAAAAGCAGTACAATTTATACAGTAAGTAGTATGGAGAAATATTTGGCAGGAAGAAAACCAGCTAGCACATAGATGTAAAATAAGCCCTGCTTTGCTTTTCATACTCACCGGTGAAAACCAGAAGACTATTCAAATCACTGGAATGGCATTTATAATATACCATTGTGGTAATGTAAACAAATCCTTTGTGTATGTGTGTGAAGGGGAGGAGGGCAAGGAACGGAAGAATACTGTTTTATCTTATACATGTGCATGTAGTAGCTAAAGGAAAGGTTTGGCATCGGAACACAGACCGGTGGTGAACAAGTTGCATTTATTTTGCATAGCCACAAACTCCAAGTCAGTGTAGGGCATACATTTTTTTGTGTACACCCACTTGTTGGGTTCAGGCTAGCATCTAATCCTCTGGACATCCCCAGAGTAGTTAGACTTCTTTACATTTGAGGTGAATTTGGATTAGCAATGGCAATGCACCATGTTACTAATAGTAATCCTCTTCTTCAAGAGCTTTGTGTTTCAACTGTGAAAAAATCACTACTCCATAATACTTGTTTTAATCAACAAAGCGGGATGCAATAAATAAATACCACTTTGTAGTTTAAAATCTGAATTTAGGATTTTTCAAAGCACTACCAGAGGGAAACTTTAACAGTATTTAACTGCCTGCACATGAATAAAAGTGCCAAATTCTAGTTGTAATCAATTTAGGAGCAAAAAAGGAGCCAATAAGTGACATGATAAGGTCAATGGAGCTACGCAGCTTTGCACTAGCCAAAGAATCGACTTTATACATTTTGTGTTAAACCTCAATCTCTTCTTTCTGTTAAAAAATACGGCACCTATAAAGTGCAATGCCAAGTAGTCTTCATGCATTAAAAGTTGTCTATGGTTATGAGAGCAACCAAAGTCAAATAAGCACTCCAGAAAATGGTACATGATGATTCTTACTGCATTAATTTCTTACTTGGAATGAAAGTGCTAACAATGCCTTCTTTAGCCTCAGAGCAGTAAAGGATGCAGCTGCTGAGTTGGACAATGTAACATCCAATTTCCCTCATGCTTGTGCTAATATAATCAGAGCCATAGAGCTGTAGTACCAGTCCTAGTGGGAGCTTCCTTAATAGAAAAGGCTAGGATGCAATGTACAGGTGAGTGCATCCTGCAGTCCCAGTGAGCTCCTGGCTGCTGCTGTTACCTGGACACTGCTTTCAAGGCTGGAGGCACCTAACCCTGCCTGATCTAGAATGGTAAGATAAGATAGTTGTATGAATGCAAAGAAACCCTTTATAGCCTAAGAAATGAGCCAAGGAGTTATGGCTGTATGCTAGACCTTGCAAACAGCTAACAGTTGGATGGGAAGGAGGACATCTTCGGGTGCTGCTGTGTTGATGACTACTTGGCTTGGCTTTGCATCGGTTTCACTTAAGTGTGCTCCTCAATACCTTAATCCCCGAGTTTGTCATTCCTTTTTTCTTCCTAACTTGAGAGATTTGAAGGCAACCATGAGTCTGCACACAGGAGCCTCACACACACTCCCCAAATACATTTTCTTCATGCAGTTATATTAGAAGCAGCAGAGAATGTGCAAGTTCATCAGACTGCGCTCACTCTCCTCTTTGATTTTCTTTAAGTTAGCTTCTGCTTTCCCCTAGTGTAGGTCCGATAGTAGAAGTGTAGGAAGAGGGCAATGAGGCTGAGACTGTAGAGGAAGACTGCAGCGTTGAAGCCATCAGGGAACGGGCATTCTGTGAAGAGGTTGTAGGAAGAATGAGCAGCAATGGCTACAAACTGGCACTGGAAAAGGGGGAAAAAAGAAGCAGCCAGATTAGGGATCCTACATGAGACATACCCCAACTGACCATTTGGTCCATCGTAAAGAGTATCACGACATATTAGTAGTGTCCTCAACCCAGGGTACCACCTCTTTGTCTCTCTTGACACCTCTGAAAAACTCATCTTTCAAGCCCAACAGTGTTTTCCCAACATGAAAGGCTGTCACTTGTCCACCAAAGTGGCTTGCCCACTGCTGCAGGGAGCAGCTTTGGCATCCAGCCTCTCCCGCCTGGGAGCAGACCACTGCCCTTGTGCCACTTCTCTGCCACCGGCCAGTAACTGAGATCTTGCAATATGGAATCTAAAGGTGGGAGACTCCTCTTCCCTGATGGTAATCAGATTACTATACCCATAATAATTTTAGTTTTTATTTTAGCTTACAGAGAAGAACTACAGATGCTACTTTTACTCATTTAAACATGATTTTTTTTATATATATTTTCATAGACTCATAGAATCACAGAACAGTTTGGGTTGGAAGGGGTCTTTAAAGGTCATCTAATCCAACCCCCCTGCAGTGAGCAGGGACATCCCCAACCAGAGCAGGTTGCTCAGAGCCCCGTCCAACCTGACCTGGAATGTTTCCAGGGATGGGGCATCGACCACCTCTCTGGGCAGCCTGGGCCAGTCTCTCACCACCCTCAGTGTAAAAAATTTCTTCCTTATATCTAATCCAAATCTACCCTCTTTTAATTTAAAACCATTACTCCTTGTCCTGTCGCAATAGGCCCTGCTAATAAGTTTGTCCCCATCTTTCTTATAAGCTCCCTTTAAGTATTGAAAGACCACGATAAGGTCTCCCCAGAGGCTTCTCTTCTCCAGGCTGAACAACCCCAACTCTCTCACCCTGTCTTCGTAGGAGAGGTGCTCCATCCTTCTGATCATTTTTGTGGCCTGCCTCTGGACCCGCTCCAACAGGTCCACGTCTTTCCTGAGCTGAGTACTCCAGAGCTGGACCCAGTACTTACTTTACTGTGTCACCTGTCTCAATATCCTGAAGCAATGAGTTCTACCTACTGAAAGTATGTTAAATAAATAAAAACTGATTTCCTGTGCTATATTTTGCATTACAAATATCTTTTCATTTCATGCAATGCTTTCTTGTTCTGCTTTCGCCATTCAGGGTAAATAAGAATTCTGGACCAGCCTTCAGTGCACCACTATTTTACATCTACCCTAGCTTTTCCTTCTCTTCTTTGGTAACTGCATACTTTCTGTTTGCATAACCTCTATTCATGTGGAATTAACTCTCCCACATGCTTAACTGTAATCATTGTCCCTGTCTGGAACATTGCTTTTACGTTGTGTCTTTGAAAAACCATAGGGTTGTCAGGATCCATCACCTCTTCAGAGATGAGAGAAAGAAAATCCAAAAGGATTCTTTACAGAGAGTAAAACTCTCATATTTTTCTTTAACACGCCTCTGTTTCCCTGCAGTTAGACATACTCTTCCTTTTTGAAGAAACAGAATGAAGGCTGCTGAATCTCCTACTCTACCAACAATCTAAAGTTTTCCCAAGTTACCACCCCACACCTCTCAAAATCAAGCTGTGTTTTCAGGGCTCCAGTGGGTAAAAGGCTGTCATATACACAGAAATGGGAGAAGTCAAATTTTAATTTTTCTCTCTCCTTCCTGTTACAAAGGTGGGGGCTTATTAGTTGATATGGTCACTGAAGGCCTCTTGCTACTTTTCTGAGTACCATTCAGAGCAGGTCACCAATCAGTACACCTCTTATAGTGGTACACTAGGACACCTAAGGACATGGTGACTTCCATAGTCAGCAAACAGAAAGACTTGAGCCAGTGAGAGGACAGAGACAGACAGCAGGGGCCATCACACCCAACACAAAGCACAGAGATGAACGCATGGAACTAATTACCAGCTGCATGACGGTTAGGTAACGCTTCCACCACAGGTAACGGTGCATCTGTGGTCCCAGGCTGGCCAGGGCATAATAGCTGTACATGAAGATGTGTACAAAGGAGTTTAGCATCCCAATAAAGAATGCTGAGGAGTAAAGAAGTCAGCATGAACAAAACACAGAAACCATTCAAGACTAACCCTCTGATGAGCTCACAGCCACTCTGGTGATGCTTTCAAAATACATCATATCACCCCTATGCATGAATCTTCGATCCAGACTCCACCTAGGAAGCATGTCATATTCTCCCTTCTCCTTTAAGCATATATCCATCCTGTATTTAGTATTCAGAGACAGAGAAGAGGAGAAAATTCTTGATCTTCTGACCTAAGCATTTCATACCATTCTGGTGTCAAGGCAATGTAGCCAAAATGGCTTTCCAAAAAAGAATACCCCAGCATCTTGTATAGGGCCTAACCTATAGTGATCTAGTATTCTGTGTCAGCTTCAGATACTTCTCTTTGGTGGAGCAAAAAGGAGAAGCAGTCTGAATACAGACCAGAAAGAGAGTGAGGACTAGGCTGGACCCAGTCAGAGCAGGAGAGCCAGAACCTGGGCTGCTGCACCAGGCCCAGCTGAATGGGGACTGAGAGAGTGCTGGTCTGAGCAGAGATATAAATAGGCCTTGTATAGGATGTTATTTTTTTTGTTTGGACAAGGAATGACTGGCAGATTCTTGTTCTGGATGAGGCAGTGAATGTAGCAGTCTAAATAGCCCAAAGAGCTGACCATATGGCATCAACTGAAACACACGTTTTTCACACCTTTGGAAATAGGTGAGCTTCCTACCTGCCAGTCAGCCCATCTGCACTGTTTATGCTATCTCCACAGCACAAGAAAAATTATGAAACACAAGGTGTCTACAGAAGCATACCTTGTCCTCCAGGCACATACTTGACCCCTGACCACCAGTTGAACAGCATAGTCCCATGATGGTACACATGCAGAAAAGTCACCTGTTCTTGTTTCTTGCGCAGAATAAAGAAAACCTGAAAGAAACCACACAAAGGAAAATCTTGAACTGATGTGCTTACACAAAAGATTTTACACTAAATTGGTAAGAATATTGATTCTGAATCTCCCAAACCCATTTCTTCTGCTGTGAATAAAAACTGGTGAAATTCAACACATGTGGTAGATCTTATATTATCTGGAATGGGGAAGAACTGGAGGGTAGGATTTCTTCCACAGAGCCCCAACTACTTTTACCTTTGCCTTTTATTTTTACCTTACCTTAGCCAAGGTCCAAAGAGGCACATCTGAGTCTCTGACTGAGCTTCCATATAATTTGCAAATGCTTGGGTCTGGTCCTTTTCAGGACCTAGGTTAGATATTTACTGGTAACAGAGAATGATCCACAGAAAAAAAAATGCCATGTTGAATGCCCAAACCATTCTGGAATTTGCATTAGTAAAGAGAATGATTTTGGCAGATGAATATGTGTCAGGTCACTGTATTTCAGCACGCACACACACATACACAAAAAGTACATCTGCTTTTCAGGGACTCAGGACTGTCAAAAAGCAGCTTTTGTTGCTGATGAAAACAGAGAAAATTTGTCAACGCACTGGCAATAGGCTTAGGACTCCACATGCTGATTCACTTTTCAGACAGTGTGTTGTCAATTTATCCCCCAAAGAGCACTGGATTGTGAAGTCTTAGACAGGCTAGGGTACAGCTTACACGAGCTGGCCAAGCAGAGAGATGGGATTCCCTTGTTGGTTCAGTCAACTATTTATAATATAGGAGGACATCTGAAGATGAGCTGTGAAATGGTACTGTCTTCAGGTGAACCTTCAACTTCACATGGGTCACTAACCTGCAGCTTGGGGATAATCTGTGGCAGCAAAAATACCAGGACACGTACTTGTACATTTGCCGTTTCTTTACTGCCCAACTAACCGTTGTTATTTAGCCAGACAGGCAATGGCAGATCCTGTCTGGCAGCCTTAATCAACTGGTAGCTAAGATTTTAGGGGACCATCTGGAAATAGCCATGGTTAAAGCCTCTCCCCTAGCACTGTGGTTAGGAGGGAATGCCTGTCTGCAGGAAGGGTGCTGGGAAGTGAGCATGTGCAGCCACGGGGACAGAGGCAGGCAAACTGGATAGCAGCGATGCTTTTCTTCTGGAAAGGAGCTTTTGAGGAAGCCTAGCAGCATGATATCCAGTGGTGGTGCTGGACCGTTGAAGGCTAGATGCTGTCAAAAAACAGCATGCTGAAGCTGAGCCCTCTTCGTTATCAGTATGAGCCTTATTCCCACAAACAGGCAGAGCAGAACACATGAAAACAGCATTTACTGAAAAGCATCAACCAAATCAATACAGGATCAACCGAGGACATTAACTTTTGGCACCCTGCCGCGTTCTGACAAGGGAGTGATCTATTTCCAGCACTAGTCCCACTATGGAGTGAAGCCGAGCCCTCCTTACCGTATCGAGCAGCTCGATGACTTTGGAGAAGAAGAACCACCAACACACACTTGCCATCTGCTGGGCAGCACAAGGAAATGCTGTTAGACCTCAAAGCAAAATCACTGCTCAGTCTCACTGCCTGAGATTTTCCACTATCCACTATGTGAATGCTGCCCACCTGGGATCGACAGCAAAGGGGAAAAACTAAGGGGGTCTTTTATGGCTGTTGCTTTTTCTTTTTTTTTTATTATT
>VZTV01051448.1:0-12474 GCA_013400875.1 Anhinga rufa
TAGGATTTTTTCGCTGCCAGTGCTCCATTCATTTTGAAGAGGCCAGAAGACAATTCATATTCCTATGGAAAGATAAGGTTGAGTTTGCTTGTAAATCAGTTGGAATATCAATCTGACCTTTTCTCTGATTTCCAACAATTTTCAGAAAAGAGCAACCACGCTATTTTCCATCACATGGAGATTTTAATGTAATCTATCAAGATCCCGATGATCTAATTTTTTAGATGCCTTTGATATGATTGCATCAGAAACACAAACTAAGTTCACAGACAAACTTTGAGTCATTCCAAAGGTCTCTCACAGCTTGCTCTGCATAAAATAAACATTAAACTGATTAAAGAAACAGATCTGTCGTGCATTTGATTGACTGACAAAGGTGCAAAAGTGCCATATCATTGATTGCAGGCAAATCAGTTGACTTTTCCAACCACACATATATATATATATGAGAATTTCAGCAAGCCTGTCATGTATCTTTTATATTTTTGATACCTTTCCTGCACTTCTGATATAGGATCTTTTGTCATTAAGCTGTCAATGCACAGATGCTGTAAAGCTTCATGCAAAATATTTGGAGAGCAGAATAGGAGAGGAATCATATATTATGTTACATAAAGGACACGGTGTTAACCAGTTATCCCACAGGCATATGTCAAATGTTCATATCATAAGCAGGTACCAGGCAAAATATATGCTCTGCATAGATTAATTCAAAATCAGTTCTTAATTTCAAAACTCAAATAGTGTCGACACCACACCAGAGAAGGTCTGTAATAGCTTGTGTACCTAGAGTTCAACATTCACAGTCTCTGATGCATTCCAGAATCTTTTGCTCTAAAAAATCCCTTAGAGGAACTTTTCCTACACTGTAAAATCAGTCATTTTCTTGATCAACAAAATACTGTTATCTCTTTTACCAGGTCATTTTGAGAATGAATTATAATCTGTAAAGTATTTTGATTGCATGAATTTATGATACATAATAGCAATTTAATTACTAATCTAACATTGTGGTTTTAGCTATTAATCAAACTAAGTAATGCTATCCAAAAGTTTAGTAAGAGCAAATTTATAAAGTCTGGTGCTATATCAAGAGCAATTTTTATCCAGTTGAGTATTATAGGATAAAATCTAAAAAGAGGAATGCTAGTGTCTTTATTTAAGACCAAATAAATACACATATGTCTCTACTGTAACTATATGTGACCTCTTTATCTATCTATAGTGATTCTCAACAACAGCCCACCTTCAGGTGGGTCACTTGATAGCATCTTTCCATTTTATGGAAACCAAAAATTCTTTTTGGTTCAAAGAATACAAACATTAAACACTATATCCTTAAAAAAAAAAAAAGAATTAATCTTCAACATGCATTTAAAGGAACACCTTGACTAGCTGAAGAAGCCAAAACATTTTTAAAGATAAAATTTGCATGCACCATCTCAAAATATAATACCTCTCTGGGGAAGGGAGAAGCCTGGCTGTTTCAGGCAAAATGTTCTTTTTCAGTCTAGTCTCTTCTTCCTTAAAAATGGATTCTGTAAGAATTAAGTCAAAGCTTTTCTTCTACATTCCTTGGCTTTGTTTCTCAAATATTCTCCTCCTTGGCATTGTCTCTATCTTTTAATACATATTTCACCAAGCATATTAGAAGTAAATTATTAAATGATGTGCACATTGGTTATTTTGTGTTGTAGTGATGGATTAATCAATCAGGGGCGGGAAGTCCATTTATCTCAACATTTCCAAACTATGTTTGACAGCTGATTTCATAGCATTAAGATAAACTGCCATAGAAAATTCCAGGGATACAGAAGAGAGCTCGGTGCTCATAACGGAGAAGTTGTAAGACAGCAGTGTAATTTTTACCAAGACAGAAAACCATGTGATGTAATGGGAGAGAGGAAGAAAAAATGAGAGAACATAGATGTTCTGTCCCTGTCTGCTTTGTAAAGCATTTCAGAGTTTTAATTTAACATTTTCTTTCCCTTTTGGAAACAAACCCACAAAACCCTAAAAAAAAATAAATTAAGTACCTACCAGTAAAATCACTATAATGATTTTCATCTTAGAACTACAATCTGACATCCAACAAATTAGTTAGATTTAACTTGAAAACGTCTTGGTACTCTTTGGTTTTCCATGGTGCCATAAGCTCTTGCTCGCTCTCTCCTACTTCTTCACCAGATATCAAGCCAATCAGTACTGAAAAACACCAAAGCTCAGATTCCCTATACCTGTGCTTGCTGGGAGCTCCAGTACTCCTGAAGTGATGGATATGGCTGAATAAATCTGGCAAAAAGCAGAGGCAGTATTGGGTGGTCAAGGGCATCATTATGAACCAGCAATAGACTGAGAACTGGGGCACTCAGCAGAAAGGGGGCCTGGACTGAGTTCCAAAAAGTCTTAATCCTGGGATTTGATGAGATATAAAAGCATCAGGGTATTTTAGTTAGTGACAACTGTACCAATGCTCCTGTGAAACTTGTGATCAAAACTGAGTGTTTTGCACGTAGCCCTTGCTTCTGGAACTGAGGGTTTACATCAAAATCTTTTGGGATTTTTAAACTAACTTTGGAGACCTTGATAAGCTTGGTAAGAAAAAGAACCACAGAAATCAGAAAGCGTTTAAATTAACATACAAAATCACTATTGCTACTTAGCCAATTTAATGATTTTGGGATTCTATGAAATTCTTTTTAAGTGTTTAAGGAGGGACAAGTTGCATAATAACCAGTTTCAGCTTTACAGCTGCAAGAGAGCAATAGGGAAGGGGAGAAAGAAAGGAATTGAAGATACTTTCTGTGTTTCTGCACACAGATACACACACAGAGTATTCAAAAACTTAAACCTCAAAGAAAACAAAGAAAGGTGAAAAAATAAAACCAAAAACATGATTTGGAAAAGCTGCTTATGTTTTGAAGAGTTTTAGTGTCCCTGTTTTCTTTCCATGGTTTGGATTCCCCAGACAGATCACATCTCTCATCACATACTGTAGTCTGGGGCCCTCAGGATGAATTTATGTTGAGCACCACATATTTCTAATTATGACAAAATTGTACAATAGTTATACAATTTCTGTCTTGCTAATAACAAAAACTGTATGAAGCAATAGTTGGAGAGGATGCATAACGTTAGGGAAATGAGAAAAAGTTACTTTAAAACAACTGTTTATGATACAGATGGACATGGAAATGGTTAATTATCATACCCCACTCCTTTTGAGTGCCCACAATCCTCTTTCTGTAAGGTCCCTTCTTCAGGGCTCCCTATTTCCTTGCTTTCAAGCCCCCTTTCATTGTTTTTGTTTCACTATTGCATAGATTCCATATACTATTTCAGTTCTGTAAGGTACTACCCTGTCATTTCTGCTCAGCTGCACAAACTCCTGGACAATACAATTCCAGTCGTATCCCACTATACCCTGAGGTTTTCAACAGGAAAACGATTTATCATAGCAGATTCAGGTAACCAGCAAAATGATTTAGAACTATAAACATATCTAATTTCAAACTTGACCAAAATCTGAAGGAAAGTGTACCAGGAACTTGTACAGAGAAGACTGCCAGGAAGATGCAGTACTGGGCAACAGATTCTGTTAAATAGAAGTTTTCAGACAAGTCTGGGGAGAAGAGAAGAAGGAAATAATGATCAGGACATTTTTAAAGTACTTGTTGAAAGATCCAGCAGTTTGTAGAAAAATGGGAAAAGAGTGTCCATGTTAAATCCACCAGTTCAGTGAGTTCTTAAGCTTCACTGTGATGACAGTTACAGAGAAGCCTGGGAAGTAGAAATATCAGAACACTCAATTAGGTTTGACTAAACAGAATTTCAGGAATGGGCTCCTCTCACAGGAGTCGAGGGACAAGAGGGAACTCCAGGAGGTTCCTTCAGGAGCAAGAGCCACTAAATAAGCCATGATGGCAGAGACACAGGTGGTCAGTGTTCCCATCCACACTAGCATGACTAGTCAGTGGTCTGTGCTAAGCCAGCCTCTTTTCCAGCTAGCACCTCTCTTTTTCAACAGCAGGTTTAAAAATTATGAAAACTTAATATTTTGTTAAATCATTTAATAAAAATCTTAATTTATTAAAGTGGCCCTTTTTAAGTGTCAAAAATTGGCTTAAAGAAAAATAAGAACCAGCACTGGTGGGAGCCATGGGAGCCTTCCACTTGCTTAAGTGAATAAAATAAAAAAAAAAATTGTAGTTTCAACACTTAACAAGAGGTTTTATTTTTATTAAAAGTGATTAATGCTCAGAGAATAATTCAAAGGCTTGAAAAGAAACTGTTCGTGATCTTGGCTACTGGAACAGTAATTTTTTTTATAACTGACCCTCAGAACTGTTAAGCAGCTGGGAAATTAACCACTTCTATATATTTTATTTCAAAAACCATGGAATTTTCTTTAAAAGAACAAAGCTTTTACTTCTAAAACTATCAAATGGCTTTGTTGTTTGAGAGAAAAATATAAATATGAACATATAGAAGTTATTTTAATCTTCTTCCATAAGAAAAGTTTAAATCTCCCGTAATATTGATAAGATAATGTCTGAGCATTAAAGTCAAGGTGGAAAGCATCCCAGGAAATGTCCACTAGGTTAAGTTTTCTCTGAAGCAGAGGAAGATCACTGGTTTTGCAGACCTAAGCTGTAAGTCCATGTTCTTGCTAGGTTGAACAGAAATATTTAATTGAAACACTGTGTATTTTTAGGATGTGACACCAGGACGTCTAGAAAGCATATAATAACACAGAAATTGCAGTCCAAAACCCCTGCATTAGGATGAATGTGACCCTGCTGTCAGGGAACTATGCAGCAACTTTGTGTATTTTTATTAGGTAAACTTTCTTCCTCCGATCTGTTTTATGCACATATGTAATTTTAGAGGGACACAGGAAAATAAGGTATATGCTATGAGTAATATCAAGTCTCAGGAAATAGTCAAGCTGTGATTAATATGCAATATGAGGCATGTTTGTAGTATCATAACAAACAAAAAGTGAGGAAAGAACCTTAAAGGTTCTTAAAGGTATATAATTCTCAAAGATTCTTAAAAGTCTGAGGCATCATTTTCCTATTGATATTCAAATTCCAGCTGAGCAGTCTACTTACTTCCAAATACACATGAATAACCAGGAAGTAAAATACATTATAAAATAAAGCAGGGTCACTTATATCAGTTAACATCAAACCATTACAAAACAAGTATAACTACACTGTTAACACTGTAGAAGCTCATTTTTGGGGAAATAAACATGCTGAAGAGGACTTGAAGCACACTAATTTGAGTTAGAACATTTGCCTGGACACAAGCTATCTTGGTTTGGTACCTATGTTGTAGCTGATAGCAGCTGCTTAGAAAACCTGGGTTTTCTTCAACCACTTCACTTCAAAAGAGGGGCTCCCAAGTTTGAAAGTGATGCACCCCAGGCAGACTTAGCTGGGTCAGAGAGAGTGATGAGGCTGCAGTTCCACTAACTTCAGCAACACCAGTTGAGAGTGTCCCCCCAGTCCTGCCCATGGCCAAGCATCCCTGTCCCCTCACCAGCACCTTCTCTGAAGTCATGTCATGGCCTCTGCAGCTCTCCTGTGGAGACCATCAGTGGTCCTATTGAGAACAGCTGTTACAAAAGGATGTACAGCGTAAATGCATCCAACTAGACGGTTTTAAAGCCCTGGCAGCTTAACCATATAACTAGGAAGAGAACATTGTTGGTTAAATTTAGATTCAACTTAGAAAATAATAATGGGGTTCTAAAACAAATGTTAAATTTTAAGGTCCTGGTTCGATTTTGCTCTCATAAGATGAGAACTCTTTCAAAAGCAGTTCCTTCATCAATGCCAGAACCAGACAAGCACTGGCTTCAGAAAACCTCCACTGTTTTTGTAGTACAGGCTTCCATTTAGTAAGGCATACATGTTTTTTAATTAAATTTCCCATGAAAAACAGTGGTTTAAATTGAGGGAAACTGTGCCTCACAAAAAATTCAATATTGTTGAAACCAAAAGCTTATTTGAGATGACGGGATTTTTCATAAAAATCCTAAACACATTTATTTCTCTATTCCTGAAGGTAAATAGATCAGGCGTAAACCCTTCATTAAGCCCTCCTCAGGCTTACCCATTTGGATTTTACTGGGTGAAGGATCAGGTAGGGCAAACAATACTACATAGTGCTTCATGGATGTTTTCTACAGCCATGTACTTGGTAGCACTGGGGCAGCCCCAGAGAGTCACGGAGCTGGAATGCCTGTTTATGTCCAGGTTGCGGTGCAGGGTGTTCTGCAACATTCCTCATGTCCCTGGTCCCCCGTGCCTCCCCCAGCCACCCAGAGAGGAGCCCAGGGCTCAGTGTACCCCCCTTCTCTCCTGGGAAGTTAGGGAGGAGGTAAGGGGAAGGTGAGACAATTCCCTACCTCCTAATCTGGAGCTAGAACTTGACCAGACTGAGTGCCTCCAGCTAGGAACTGTGAAGCTCTCACAGGCCTTGCAGTTGAGACTGTGCTGGTCAAAGCTCAGGAAAAGCCAAACAGAAGAGAAGCAGGGTGCATGAAAAGGAGTGTGGCCAGCAAGTCGAGGGAGGTCATCCTGCTCCTCTGCTCTGCCCTGGGGAGGCCGCATCTGGAGTGCTATGTCCAGTGCTGGGCCGCCCAGTTCAAGAAGGACAGGGAGCTGCTTGAGCAAGTCCAGCAGAGAGCTACCCTTCCAACCCCTACTGTTCTGTGATTCATTCTGTGAGGGAACCACCACATTTTACATCATGAACAGGCTGTAAATGTCCTGACATAAGTCCTGGGACAAACCCAGGCACCAAATCTCTCAGCAGAGGCTTTGGAATTCCAGCTGTCCACAGCTGTTCAGAGCAAATGTGTCCAGTGAGGTCTCAGTCAGGACAAAATAACTACGTCTACATCCAGCTGAAAACAATTGCTAAGTCTAACCCCTCACATTTCCTTGATATAGCTCCCCAAGTTGCTCACATCTATGCCATAGCCCAACATTTACCTCCTTCTCACTTAAAGCAGCACAACCTCACTCATTCAATATAAACAGCAGTCATATTTACTTTACGCCTTTTTAGTAACTAAACGTCTTTTTTTCTTTATGTTCCAAATGTATTATATGCCATGACTTGAAACAGTGATGTTGTCATCAGTGACAAACAATCAGTTTCCAAGTTTCCTGCAGCAAATCGGTACCTTACATTAGCACAGTACAATTACGCTGTCTTAAACTACTTTGCTCATCTTGTTGGCTCTCAACTCCGTACCCAATGACTTTTATTTCCTATGGAAATCTATTACACAGAAACACATCTGAAGGTCTACAGAGTAGCAAGATACTTGTGAAATTGGACAACTCCACAGGATCATTTCCCTATATTCCATGGTAGCAAAGGACCGTTTAAGAAGAAAGTGGAAAGGTAATGTCTTCCATCTTCCACACAGTGTGAAAGTTACGTGTTCCTTCCACACACTGGGTCCTCCAAGGCACTAACTGTTTGTGGGTCCTCAAGGTGTTATGTATTCTACCAACATATAACGTATATCCAAGAGCCAACATCGGCAAGAACGCTGTGGGCGTTTCAACCCTAGTGGGGACTTATACAGGGCTGCTGCAAATCGTGCCTTTGATCAAACAGCCCATTGGCAAAAGAGAAACATGCTTTTTGTATCCGACTTCATGATACCTTCAATTTCAAGATTAATACAAGAATGATATGCAACTGTAAGGAATAGCACACTATTATCTGCATTAGAAAAACCTATATAAGCTGAACAATTAATTTTTTTCTGTTGAATATAGATAAAATTATCTTATGCTGATGTATGTATTGATCTGTGGGTTTTCTGTCTCCATGCAGTTCCACAATGCAGTTTCCATGCAACAGCAATATGGCCCAACAATTATTCATCTCCTTTAAAATGCTGCTGAGCAGGGCTATGTTTCTACACCAAAGACATCTTTTTGGTAGCATGTAAAATTTTATACTACCTCCCTCTGAGGTTCAGGAAACCTAAACCTGGAATTAAATAAGTTCATTCACACTTCCATGAACATTTTAAGCCATGATAAATTGGACCTGCCACAGGAAAAGGCCACCTTGTCCTCTCCTGCACTGCTCTGTCCCTCATGCCAGCACAAGTCTCTGGGCTGCAGCATGATTAACTGGATTAATAACGTATTTAGCTATGATCCAGGTTAAACATGCACAGCTTTTTGCTGGGATAGGTTTAATCCAGATCAAAATCATGCCAGATCAAAGTTTACATAAAACTACTATGGTAAAGTGCAAGTCATCTGTTGACATAGAATCTAGATGTCCTTTGGTCTCTCAGCCGTCACCATCTAAAAAGCAGTGCCAATATCTTGGCAAGAAAATGAACAGGTCCTGCAGGGCTCACTGCCTTCTCATGTTACCACATCTAGTACAGCTCCATGTTAATTAGGCTATTATTCTTCTAAATACAGATATATTTTCCACACTTTTGGAAGTATCAGTTTTTAATGCTTACCTCTCTTGTATAAGGCAAGTATTTGTAAAGGGCTCAAAAGACAAGCATTAAGAGCTGAATACTGTTAGTGCTTTTTATTCAAAATGAGGGGAAGGTCTGTTTGTTTTCCTAGTTGCTTTCTTTTATTGACGTTGACTCCTTTAAGTTACAGTATCAACTTCAGAATCCACATTTGGAAGTGAGGGGTGGAGAAATCAGGGCTTACTACAACAGAAAAAATACTTATTGTTTCATTAGTCTCAAGTTGAGGAAACCAACATACAGCAGCAAGGCCAAAACTGCCAACTCATGTTCCAGAATAGTGAATGGTAAATCATCAGATATGGGAATGGTGAGGGTGGAAAAAGAAAAGAATGGAATTGTTTACTCCCTTATGGCTTTAATTGAATAACAAAAAAAATAAAAAGAAATCTAGTAATAGCAAGAAAAGAAAAAAATCTTGGCTTATGTCTGCAACAGCCCTAGGTTTTGGACAGAAGCAATGTTATAATGTATAATTATATAACTTACTTGAACAGTTGCTTTCCATATGGGAAGTAACAGATTTGCCCAGCTGTATTTTGGCAAAGCGTGAATCTACCATTATTCAGGGTGTAACAATTTTGCTGAAATTTGGAAGTCTTACAAAGGTATCTACACATTTCACTGATGGTCCTTGACACTGCTTCTCTTCCTAAGAATAATGCATGGCTTCAACCCCTTTTACAAGAGGTTCTGAGCCATATTTATCTCCCAGGATTGCCAGTATAATTGTATTCTGACTACAGTTGACTAAGATTGCATTCCTTTCTTCCTGTGATGAAAGAAAGGACGGAACTTCAGGAAGCATGGGAAAGATGCCTTTGAACATGTCATTTAAATATTTTGATCTGGTATAATCCTCTAAATATACAGATTTAGTTCAGCTGCTTTGTGACCTTCATCCCAAGTTATCCTATGTCTTCTGTATCAGTAATGAAGTGAAAAGCAACAGAGTCTTCAGTAGCCTCAAAGCAGCAGCCTATTTGCTGCTTATTTCAGTAGCATAGCTATAACCCCAAGACTGATCATACTTCCTAATATTTTGAAGAATACTATACTTTAAATATTTATGAACCTGAACTAGCAGTGACCGGGGCTATTTTTTGTCAAGAGTCCTTATCCAATAGCTAGAATACTAATTGACCTCACCAGATTCCCTGCTGCCACACTAGTGTCAAGAGGAGGGAGATTTTCAAAATAACACAAAGAAAAGTAATAGGCACAGATGTTTGGCATGTATATACAGGATGTAAGTTGTTGAGTGTGAGACTGAGCAGAGAAGCCACAAAAACTGTCACAGGTTCAGAAGACTGATGCCAAAGTGACCTAGTTACCAGAATATCTGAGTGTGAGTCAAATACGTATCAGTTGGAACCTCTTTAACAGCCAGCCTTTCAGGTATTATACAGGACATTACTCCTCCAAAAATACTTTACAGGTTTATTTCACCTAGTGTTGGAGAAAAAACAATGTCCAACACCAAAAAAACAATGCAGCGTGAATTAAGGGAGCACCAAGAAGTGGTTCTACAAATGCCACTGTAGCCTCCTGGGGAACACTGCAGCCACATAGCCCATAACATTTTCAGTATCCCAAAGGGAAATTACCTCAGATTTCCTGTGCTCTCATTTGTCTGACACATGTTTTTATTACATTTTATATCTTTAAGTATTCTGTATTCCATGAAATCACTCCAGAAGGCAATTTACCACATTATATTACTTTCTGCTATCTTTATGTATCATCAGAATTTTGAGAACTAAAACTACTGTGGTTTGGAGAATCCATGGAAGGCATCTGGCACAATTAGCAGAGCTCAAGGAGAGACTGCATTTGTTGCCAGATGGCCTTCTGTATTTTGCACGGAATGGTCGTTGGATAAAAGACAGGAACAGGACTGGGACAGGGAAAAGAACTGAGGTATGTGGGTGAGAAGTTTGAATCCTCACAGGCAGGCAAGGGAACTGAACCGGTCTCCATACATCCTAGCCAAGTGCTTCAGCCACAAGCCAGAAATGGCCCAAATGTCATCCCCAAAGACAGCAGTCCTGAATGAAGGTCCCAACTGGGTGGAGAAACCTCCTTGAAGCCCAGATTGAACCATATGATGGTCCAAATTTAGCATTCACCCTGTCTTTATCTTTTCCCCATGCTAGTTCTAGGCAGCTCTGTGCTCAGTGCAGCGGCTATTTTGGATCCTAGTGTCTTGCTCAGTTCTTTGGATGCCAGTTTAGATACCAGCTAGTAGGTTGGCTCTGATCTTTAATTTGCAGCTGAGTTTTGAATCCAAGTCTTGATCGTGACTCCTGGCTGCCAGCAAATTCTGGAGAGGAGACCAAATTTGAGAAGGAGGCATGATTTTTCCCAAATGGTAAAAATACTGAATCACCATGTGAAATAACAACTTTCCCCACACTGTGTATGGATCGGACATGACAAGAAAGGGAAGCAGCTCAGGACATGGGCTCTTCTATGAGGAAGGAACAGAAAGTAGGGAAATATACCACAGTTCATGCCTTAAGAAGCACCACTAAAGCAACTAAATTGCTGAACATATTGTCTTATTGAGGCACAAAATACTTCCTCTACAGGGGTCCCACTGTACAATCATTTTCTAAAGTTAAGAATTTTGCTGACTTTACATTCCAGTAAGTGATCTGGAGTAGCTTACAAATGTTGCCATATTTATGCAGAGGGAATAACTTCCAACTGCCAGCCCTCCACAGACCATGAAAACACTCCTTTCCCCCAACCCCACAGTTCCTACTCAGTGTTTTGTGAACTTAAGGCACTGACAATATATTTTAACCAGTTCTTCAACAAGTGCTATTCTAACTTACTGCCACTGTCAAAAATTGCAATTCCCTGTGCTTTCAAAGCAATTACGTCCTGTAATTTGGCTGTATCCATTTGATACATATGAAGACAGAGATGTGCATACTCCTAATCACAAGTTTTGAAAGAAAATAAACCAATGTGTTAGAATATGCAAACCATACTCTGGCTAAGCATGGGTTAACAAAGTGCTCTGGGCTCTGCCCCCCCTGTGCTAGTAATAGGAATCAGGCTTGTAGGGAAAGATTTCTTGGTGACTGGCCAGGAAGAGAGCCTATAATCTGCAAAAGATGGGATCTGGGGCTGAGTCAGAAACTGCCTGAGAGTCTTCTGCCTGTCAGAGCCTCACTAAGAGAAGCTAAGTCTACATGCAACAACTGGGGATTTGTTACCAAGACCGACTTTGTTTGTCATGTAGGCAATGCTCTGCTTAAAGGGAGGAACAGCCAAATAAAATGTGTCCTACACTTCAGCTATGACACTTTTGGCTATGAGATTGTGGTGATCTTATTACAATCACTTCTTAAGTTACAGTGGTCAAAGGCACATGAAATGGGGACATTTCTTTATCACCTAGTCAACTCCGAATAATCAGCTGCCTTCACTTAAACGACAGAGCGGTACTGGAACTGCAAAACAGTGGAAGAAAAAAGTCAAAAGTTTTATTATTGGGGAATCTGGTAAGGTTTAACTCACAGAAGGAAAGCACTGTTAGCAGATTCTCTTCAGAAGGGTCCATACCAGATCTAAAAACAGATGAAAGAATCTGGCTGAGAGAAACTTAGAAAGGCTATAAAAGGTTCATTATTAAAGAAAATTTTCTTTTAGAAGAAACTAATTGTGATCAGTGTTCAGCACACCACTAGCTCAGGCAAAAATCATCCCTGTTGAAGCTTACAGGAACAAAAGCACAAGGTTGAACATTTCATGTGTTCATTTCTGATCCCTCAGTTAATACACTGCTTCTGTAAAAATTATAAGATGGCCAACTATGTATGAAGGCAAAACCTAAACACCATTCTCTGTCAACTCAGATGAGTGAAGTAAACATGAGAGCTTACTGGCAGATGTCTTTTAAAAAAAAAACAAACACCAGTACA
>VZTV01051448.1:12960-24618 GCA_013400875.1 Anhinga rufa
TTCTACACAGAAATAGCTATTAAGCTAACATTCCTAAATGTTCTCTTAACGAAGATATTTCTAAGAGCTAGACAATTAAGTATGTAGATTCAGGCTGCCAAAAACCACCCGTGTAAAATTAAGTCCAGAAAATAAAGCCCATGCTTTATCTCCACCAATTCCAGACATCACAAAAAACTCAAATGCAAACCACAGCTTAGATAAACTTCTCAGCGGCTAACTTAGTTTGATATCCTAAACACCACATTGGCACGACACAGAAGGGAGGAGAGGGAATTAACCCTCTACATTGAACAAAAGTAACCATGTGCGTAAGGAAAGTCAAGAGAGACCTCCAAAATTAATTCTGCTATAGCCAAGACAGGGGACTAATTCCTTCCAGGAGCTCTGGCACCCAGAGTTTAACATACATACTTATCTGCTAGGGACCAGGTATCAGGCTGTGTTGTGCAGAGACCTTCAGTCACTGTCAGCAATTTTGGGCCCATATCACTGTTGTCTCAGATGCGCTGCAGCTCCTGCAGTGACATTGCTAAATGTGAAAGCAGCGCTGTTCAGAAGCTAACATAGACTGGGCTGAGTTATATTTGAGGGGATTTTTCACCCTGTGTTGCAAGAAGAAGGATTGAAGAATTTTGTCCTTCAATTTGTCCACCCCTCATCTGTTTCTGGGTTGCTCATGGGCTGACTCCAGTTTTCACTCAGGGATGGCAGCTTCCCCTACAGCAGTAAACGGACAACTCAAAACTAAAAATGAGAAACTATTCCCCAGTTCAGATGAAGAACATCCTGCAAGCAATCAAAAGCAGATGGATATTTTAATGCCTTGCTCTAGTAAGTTGCCAGTCATGTCATGACTGCCAGTCATGGCTGGACCAATGTCTGCTTTGTAACTGATGCCATTGCAGGCAGAATAGTAAACTGTTCTTATAAAGGCTATAAGGTGAGCTGCAGGCATGCTGCTGCTAGGTCACCACTGGCACGCTGATGGTATAAGAATGAAATCTAAACTTACAGAACCGATTCAAGGATAAACAGATAATATCAACATCAAAGGCAAACTAATTCAATGTCTGCCCTCAAGAACAGTACAGCAGAAATACTCACTTCAGGGCTCTTTTCTAGGGATCTCAAACATTTTACACTAAAGCTGCAATAAAAGTGCAATTTATTTTTTTCTAATGTGGCTGAAAGTAACAAAACTAACACTGGCACTCATTTCTCAATGAGACTAGAAAGCTATTTTTTAAAACAAAGCAAAACTGGAGTTAAGCATACACATTTTCTGAACATCAGATCTTTCAATTCCAATAGAGTTTTACCTTTGAACTATAAAGCAATGATTTAATACATTACCTACTGCCAAAGTTTCCCAAAGAGAGTAAAAATACCCTCTCTGGGCAATCTGTGTGCAAATGGAACAGCTTATTAAGGATTCCTTAATTGAGAACATGTAAACAAGGGTCTTAGCCACATCGAACCAATTCCTTGAGACAAACTTCATGGCCTAATTTCCCAGAAATGCACTGGAAAATTAGCAAAAGGGAAAGTCTTTCACCACTTTGTTTTAAGCCACAGTAAGCAATGTCAGGCCACAGCCACCAAAGGGTCAGTTTGATTGTGTCTGGCATGAACAAAGCTGTAATAATTAACACAGCTTCAGGGGGAAAAAAAAAAAAAAGGATCAGGTAAAAATCTCTGCTCAGCAGATATTCCAGACTGTAATATGTGACAGAGAAGCATCAATCCCATTTTCAGTCCTGAAAGCCTTGTGGTGAGTTTTACATTCCATGTTGTTGCTGTTATCAGTATCATAATTATCCAAAATTTCCTGTTCCTCAGCTGAAAATCATCATCTTAATGGTGATCAATTAGCACAAGTCCACCAATACACCCAGCCACATTTGCCAATGTCAGCTGAAGCAAAAACATGTATTACTAAACCAAATGGAAAATAATTAAAAAAAAATTGTCGTTCCTCTCTGAAAAGTGGTTCTGTAAAATAGATAAATAAGAACTATTTCTTGCTTAGTACAAACTGCTTGCTGCTGCTGAAGTTGGATCTATTCACACTAGCAATGTCGAGAACCTCACTGTTTTTTTTTTCCTTTACTAGAACAGATGCTATGATGTGGAAATTGTCTGTGGTGAGGTGCAGACAGCTACAATGTCAGTGCTTGCTAATTTTGACTATTCATTTTGGATTGTTAGGTCAATGTAGTATTAGATCTTGTATTCATAACTCTTACTTATGTTGCCTCAAGGAAGTACTTTTCTGATGGTACCGCAAAAAGCAGTTTAGCACACTGCTTTCAGTTAGGCAAGCTTTAGAAAGGAACATTGAGGCAGTACACAACAGGTTCTGCTAAATGTTTCCTAACTGATACCTTTATACTAACCAAGTCTGATTCTAGTCATAGATATATAGGGAGTTGCTGACTAACAGGGACAGCAAAATAGCTCTGATCTCTCTCTTTGCTTCAGAAAACCAGCTCAATCGCTGGTGGCCTGACAGAGGGTGGATGAAAGTGTGTGCAGAAGTCTCTACTGCCAAGAAAAAGGAACAGACCCTTCCACCAGTGGCAGCCACTTTCCCCCAGTCTCTTCTTCTCTTTGGCAGCAGGAAACCCAAGTCTTTTACCCAAGTCCAGCAGCTCAGTCCCTTTTCTCATCTGAAAAGGATCTCAGTTTTGCCAGCTCTGATAGGACTGAGACTGAGATAAAGCTTGCTTGAGATGACCTGACTGAGAGGAAAACATCACATAGACTTGATTTTCCAAAAGGAAGTATTCAAATAGCAAAGAACTTTCACTTACCTGGCATATGAGGGAATAAAAGGGAATAAAAATTCACATTGTTGTCTTTACCATAAGAAAATAGATGGATTAAAAAATAAACAAACAAAAAACCAAACCACAAACAAAAAAATCTCTGCAAACACACACACACACACAGAGGATTAAAAGGAATCATCCTTTTCCCTTCAGTTCAGCTTTACTATAAAAATGTTACTTGCTTTTCAGATCTGATGAATCATTAGAGAAAATAGCAAGAGGTTGTCATGGTGGGGATTCTTACACAAAGAGGTGTAAAACACATTTATCTGTGACATGAAAGTCCTTGAGGCCACCTAGAACTTTCACACTGAAACATGTGCAGCACTTATACAGAGAAACGTAGGAGAATAAAAGGGAATGTGTCCATCCTTGGAAAAGTCTTTAAGTCATGGCAAAAAACTATTAGCAGAAAAGGAGTAATTTCTTATTCCCTGTAGCTGTAAAGCTTACTCAAAAGATCTTATTTTTCAGGCATCCTATTTAAATCATTGCTGTTTGTGAGCAGACCGAATGGAAGATTTTTATTATTACACAAAAAATGTATTCACCTGAAGTAGCCTCCAGGTTAGTTTTCTTACCAGTAAAAAATAAAAGGCATCAATAAGATTAATTCAGTTAGGAGAGCTACTTGGACAAATGGGGTTTTAATCTGCTTTAGCAGGCAATAGAAGATCATCCCCATAGTAAATAAGGATGTAATTTTGCAGTTAGCTGCATGTTTCTGACTACGTACTTCCTTTGTTCCCAAAGGTGAGCATTCTTAAAATTTCAGGCTAAATCAAATACATGAAAGCAACTGAGTAAGATATTCTCTAGAACATAGAAGAGTTTAGAAACATATCTGGTCTAGGAAGTACTGCTTAATCTACTGATAAATCCAAAGCACACATCTAAATCAAACCCAAACAACATCAGTTAAAAGAGTTTCATTGCTTATATTTGTTTTTAGCTCACCAGTTAAATCTCAGCTTTTGCAAGTATTTTCATCTCCTTGGATTATAAGAAGATACTAAGTGGGCTAGTCTTGAACACACATACTCAGTTCCTTCTTATAAGGGTATTTCTAGGTTTCTTTGTCCTCTACTATCACTGAAGTCTTCCTCAGCATTACAATGAAATACTAACAAGGACAGCATGCCTGTGTCTCTTTTGCGTCCTCTCTCACTCTATTACATAGAACATTTGAAGACTACAAATTGTAATAAGCTTTCTTACAGCATTATCAAGATATGTTCAACAACTTAGAACAAGATCTGCAGTGCACACTTCAGAACCGTGAATGTCAGGGATTAGCAAAAGAAGTCGCTGACAACAAATTCTAGACCAGCACTCCAATATCTTTTTTGCTTAAATCAGTATTTACTAAAAAAGAAAAAACATTTGATGGACTATCTTATTACATTCAGTATTTCTAAATCCTCTTGAATCGTCAGTAAACTTTTCCATATGACCTTGCATCAAGTTATTTGACCTACCTATGCCACAGTAAAACCAGCTGGAAAAATGTGTAAACGTGTGCTATAAACCTGGTAATGTATCTGAGCTGAGCTCAGGGTAAGTGAATTGTAAAAGCAATGAAAAGGTCTGACTGCTGCCTGGAGGCAGCCCCATGCTGCGTTACTCCTGGGAGGCCCAAGATGTGAAGACTGCAGCCAGACTCCTGAGTTTGGGTGTTAAGCAGATAGAAAGTGCTGATATTTAAATATCAGAAAACACAGTAGCAGTAAAGGCTCAATTTGTTGCAGCAGTTCTGCACCTAATCACGAAGTTGAAGTTATTCTGCAAAACAACTTCATCGGTCTTTACCTACTGTAGGCAAGAGCTCAGGTAGAAGATACAAGCCCTTGTTTTCATGTTCCAAGGATAACAAGGTTCCTTCTCATTTGAAGTTCACAATTACTGAATGATTGGGAAAACGTTCTGGTCACCCATGATTTACAAATGTTGCTTTAAAATTACTTCATCATTAGGATCTTCCAGTGCATTTTTGATTGGTTCACTGAATTTTTAAACTAGATTCATTTCTGAGCAATACAAACAGTTTAAATTTATAGAGCTGAACATCCTGTTGTGGCTGTTTAGCACAGGAAATTCACCCCATTACTTTTCCAGACCTCTAGAAACATGGAACAAGACCTTTAGAGATTCTCAGATCTTTTGAATGCACTGAAGGAGAACAAGAGTGCACAGATGTCTACATTGTGGGGAGAGGGGGAACTACCCCTCCTATGTAAGTAAAACAGCCTCAAGTCGGCTCTGATTTCAAAAGCCATTCTGCTAGGCGAGGATCATAGGAGATTGGTAGCTTTATGACTTTTTCATTTTTGGTGCTGAGTCAGGAGACCAGAACCAGGTGGTGTAGGAACAACAGACTTGATCTACATCTCTGAGAAATTCAGCCTCAGGAGAATCCTCTGCTGCATGAGAAATTCAAACAAACTGTTGTGGTTTAACCCGAGTCGGCAACTAAGCACAGACGCTCAGTCACTCCCACCTGGTGGGATGGGGTAGAGAATCTGAAGGGTAAGAGTGAGAAAACTTGTGGGTTGACATCAAGACAGTTTAATAGGTAAATCAAAAGATGCGCATGCAAACAAAGCAAATCAAGGAATGCATTCGCTCCTTCCCATGGGCAGGCAGGTGTTCAGCCATCTCCAGGAAAGCAGGGCTCCATCATGTGTAACGGTTACCTGGGAAGACAAATGCCATCATTCCAACCATGTCCCCCACTTCCTTCTTCTTCCCCCAGCTCTATATGCTGACCATGACGCCATATGGTGTGGGACATCCCTGGGGTCAGTTGGGGTCAGCTGTCCCGGCTGTGTCCCCTCCCAGCGTCCCGTGCCCCCCCAGCCCACTCGCTGGTGGGGTCGGGTGAGGAGCAGAAAAGGCCTTGGCTCTGTGTCAGCCCTGCTCAGCAGTAACTGAAACATCCCTGTGTTATCAACACTGTTTCCAGCACAAATCCAAAACACAGCCCCATACTAGCTTCTGTGAAGGAAATTAACTCTATCACAGCCAAAACAAGCACACAAAGAGGTAGGAGAAAGATTCAGTCTTTTCAAGAACTTTACAGTCAAACTAGCTGATCAAAGGCAGAGAAATCACATTCTTCAAGTGGTTTCGCATCATAGATACTGCACAAGGATATTTTGCTATGCCCTTCTGCTTTTAAAATGCCAGAATAATAAACTAGACAAGTGTAAGTGTGGCTTTCCTTTCAGTCTTAAGTTTTAGTCCCAGTGTCAATCAGTTTGGGAAGAATTTTGAAGGCTTACAGCTTTATAATATAAATCATATCAGTTCAGTTTTGATTATTACAAGACATTGACTCATATCTCAGAACTTCAGCAACCTGTTTACACACCAAGAGGAGGTGCATCTCTTTCCCTCTGCCTGCACTTCAGCCAAGTGCTTTCCAGGCATATTGGCGTTGCTCCTTTGATGTAACTTGAGCCAACAGCCTTACCTCAACAAGTTTTCTGACCTTCTGTTGTTGGGTCCAAATTAGTCTGAGTTCTCTTATAAGGCAAAGTCTAATTCCTTTACTTTCTCATCAACAGAATAGCACCTCACCAAGTTTTCTGCCTGCATGCACGGATGTTTCTCCCCAGCTCCATTCCAGTACAAAGACCAACAGGTTATCTCAAGCTATATGGACTTTAATCTGATGCATTTGATTCTGAAGTGAAATAGAGTAAGAACCAGGCATTGCTCTCAGACTTTGCATCCAGTTCACTGGTCATACTGCAGAGAGAATTGCTCAGGCTTCCCTGAGACTGCTCTCCCTAATATCCCCTCAGAGGTTGATGCCCAGAGCTAGAAAGTTTGTCTGAATGATATACACATTAGAACTCAAATACGAGGTGTGAGGGTGCTTTACGCATCGAAACCTAACATGTAAGAGAGGAACTCGTTGAAGAAGGACAAAGAAGTCTTTGATGTTGACATCAGATCACTCTCTCAGCCTGAGCCTTTTATCACTGAAGTCAAGAGAAGGATGATGGCCCTAGTGAGTACAAGATTGTTGGTCATGATATTGTTAGCATAGTCTCTATAGACTTAACTTTAAAATATTTCAAAGTACTGATGGATGAAAGTCACTGACTTTAATGTAATTTAGAATTTATTCTACACTTGATTTTTTTTTACTTGCTGATAATAATAAGAAGCAAAAAGTGGAGAATTATCATGGAATACATGCTATCACGCTAACATAAGAAGGAATTTTTATTAAGACATTGTGGCCTTCTTTTAATATGTTTAATTTGTAAATTTAAAATAAATTTGTAATCTCTAAATAATGGAAAAAATGAAGTAAAAATCATTAGTTATTTTCTGCACCCTCCAGTTACCGTTATGTCGATTTCCAGGTTAATTTTCCAGGTTTATACTTTCACCAACAGGTGGAGCCATCAATTCTGAATTCATTATCTGTTTGTGATCTAAAACAACCTACATATTTACTAAACAGTAAAAGAAATATATTCCACATCCTGGCTGATGTGAAAGCAAGAAGAGCTACATGAGTGAAAAGGACTAACTAACTAGCTATTACACTGAGACAGGAAGATTAGGTTAAATAGGGAAGTGTGCCAAATATAAATATAGTGTTTCAGTATCATCATGATAACTACTTGAAAACGTAGACTATTTTTAATCTCAGCTATATTAAAAGACTCTTTCCTTTTTTAACTGATTTTCTGGTGCAAAATTTTCTATAGACCCTTAAGAGCAACTTCTGAAAATGGCTAAAGTAACATAAAGTTTAATTACAGAAAAGATAAACAAGACAGACATTTCAAATTTAGACAGAGGGATCACACTGCAAGAAGCATTTGTTTTTTCTCAACTACAGCACTATAATTTCTAAAGTTTGGACAAATTATTAAATTTTAGGGCTGAATTCTGCTTCTGGATAAGTGCAACTTCCATTAAGTACTTAAAATAACCATTCCCCAAAAGTTACAGAAAATAACATCCCCAAAGAACTGCAAATTCATCACACCATTATTTTCAGTCTACTTAATAACAAACTTTCTCTCTGCTGAAGTATCAAATTCTGACTGGAATACTGAAATAAGCAGAAACCGTTTACTTGCTGAGGTTTTGGCTTTACTTCTGTTTATAAACTGAGTAAAATAACAACCCTTTAGACAATATTTGGGGAAAAAAAATCAAATAATTACTCCTTACAGTATTGCATAAGTCAAAATACTATCCCACTATTTATAGTGCCCAAAGGAAAAAAATATTGAAGTTTCTTCCACGGTGCAAACCAGCTGGTAGATCTGTAGACATTCTGGTTCACAGCAAATGGTGCTCTGCTGAGCAGGGAGCAAAAGAAGGGGGTACAAGGAGAAAGGAGCATTTTAGCAAGTACAGGAACTTAGCTAGCAGCTCGAAGAAGAGGGAAAAAAGGGTCATATCCTCAGTTTAAGTAAATCAACAGAGTCTCATTGATGTTCAGTTGATGTCAATGGAGTCAGACTGAGAATTTAGGAAGAGAAATAAACAGAGAAGGCACATACAGGCTGTGTTCCAGGAACCCAACTCATAAATCCAATTTACCTTCTTCAGTAAATTTCAGCCTCACTGATGACTAAATAAAATCTCTAATCCAATATTACAACCTCCTATTTCTATAATTCTGTCATAAAGTCACAGGACTTTTACTCATTGAAGCATTTCTTACTCTTATGAACTATCCCCGTTTACTTCAAAGCAAATGTATTCATGAGTGAGAAATGAAGGATCAGGCCACACAAAACAATTTTGCTTTTTCACCCTGAAAACCTGGTTATGTGAACTTTTCATAAATCCCTCTGTTCGGGCTGTCAGCACCTTCCTACTGTAAAGAATTTTTCATCTGTTTTCTGAATAGGGTCGGATGACTTGACTGAGTTAGTGGTACACCCACACAGAAAAAACAGCACAGACTCTGTTCTAATCAACTTTCAATCACAGAACCTCTGCAACTGGTAGCACAGCTGCAGTAATAAGGTAGAGCCACATACGTTTGACTGGTACATATAAGTGAGGGACTATAATCATACATTGACACCATGCTAGGTAAAAGTCTGTACTAGAGTACGCAACCTTCCCTCCAGCGAGCCATCGAGCTTCTTGTCAAAGAGTTCTGTGTTATTAGTAATTTCACCACTTACCATTCTATCGCGAGTACTCCATTTCAGGGACGGAGCAAAAGTCTCTGGAAAAAAATCAGTGGTACCTCTGGCATTGGTCTGTCTTTTAGCTGAGTTACCACACCGATTTCATCATTCAGCTTCTATCTTTAAAAAGGAAAATGGAAATAAGAAAGTTTTGATGCTGCTGATCAAGAAAAGCATTGCAACAGTATGGAGACGACCTTGCTTTTAACTGTTCTCAGGGTGGAGGGTGTTCTGCAATATCAGTAAATGTTCACTGGGAAACTATGTATATAACCCAACTACAATCCAACGTAGAACCAACTGTTCATACAGCCCAATACCTACCTAATTAATATGCCAGCAGGTTGAGGAAAAGGATTCTTCCCATCTGAAACAGCACAAGCCATTCTGTTGGTACAGCAGCAGGTATTATTGCACCTACCCTCTTCTCTCTGTTGGGCCAACAAGACAAGCCTAACAGGAGTAAAAAGAAAGCTAACTTTTGTCAAAATAGCTGTTAAAAGTGCACTACAAAGCATTACAGTACATAGATTTGTCTGATCGTAAAACAAATGGAACTTATCTATTGAGAGTAACATTACAGTCATCCCTGAAAATATTGCCATGGGTTACTGAGGTTGATTAGTTACCACGGAGGGCATGCAGGTATCTAATGGGATGTTACTTGTGGTATGTGTGCTAGTACACAATAATTCTAATCCACACTAACTTTTTTCATCTTTCAAGTGTTCTGTTTGCTTTCCAAGTTTCATTTTAGCTTCATTTGAGGGTGTAAAATTGTGTAAGTACTTTACTCTCAGTAATGGTAGCCACTTAAGGAGCTTGCATTATCTGTCATTTCAGATTCACTGAAACTGGTGGGTAGAATCAGGGGAATCACATTATGTACAAATGTATTTGTAAGAGAGAGCCAATTTAAGATTCAGATGATATTTCTTATGCCTTTTGTTTTCAGATGTATTTGCTTTATGTCTCTTAAGACTGTTTCAACTGTACCTTACATTTAAAAGTATGTTACTTATGCTCTTGGATGAGGGATAACAAAGCACCTAAAAATAAAGAATATTTTGTATTTGTATATAGAAATTTTATGTTTTATGTATTCTTTGGCAGCTTTCATATACAACAAAAGAGTAAAAAGTCTCTTTTAATTGGAACAGATTTCAAAGAGTAGCAACACCCTTCCTGCAGAAGGGTGCAGTATCTTGTTATGATAATTTTTAATGGCACAAATTGGAGCACTTATCTACTCTGTGGAAAACAAAAAACTTTTTGCATGGTATCACTGTATGGGAAGCCATGTGACAGCATAGTCATGACAGCATTGGGTAGAACATAGTGAAAATAAGAATTTGGCATGTACTGTCACTGAGATAACCTCTTTATATAATCTATTTTTTAAAGCACATTGGGAATTCAAAAACTACTCCTAGTAAAAGGGAGTATAGGGATACAGACAGGATACAACTTATCATATCATTTGTGTCAAAAGCAGATGAATGGAATGATTACAATATAAATTGAACAATAGAAATATATTACCAAATCTCCTTCCCAAGTAAAAAGCAAAAGCCAAACTCTTTAATGATCTTATATGCAACTTAAAGAATGTGGATATTTTAACAGTCCATTTCCCCCCGCCCCGGAAATTTAATCATTGTTGAAAATGGCATCTATGACAGTTTCTTTTAGTGCCTTGTGAGTGAAAAAAAAACCACCCTGAAAAAAATCCAAATATAGCATAAGCATTTTTGCAGTCAGTGGCATGTGAGCAAGAGGTTTTTCTGAATCTGCTATTGTTGGGGTCTATGTTCTTAACTAACAGATGCCAGAAAAAACAAAATTTAATAAATGAGCTGAGACGACAAAGCTAAATTTAAGTGAGGAAATGAATTGGCAAAACCTTTTACTGACATATGATCTGAACATAGTGTAATTTAGTTTTACTTTGTTAATTATCCTAATGTATTTAATTTGCTATTTTATCTACTTCTATTATGCATTATGTATTTCTTAAGAGAAACATTTAAAAAATTTTAAGGACATCTTTGAAATTACTTTCTTTTGCTCATAAGCCCTATTTCAACACTGGTGTAACAATATTTATTAAATTTCAGGAGTACAATGACTGCATAATAAAATTTGTTGCATGACATGAGAGAAAAAAGAGGGACAAATTTGTGAAGGTCAGATATATGAAAGCTTGGGAGGAGATTAAAGTCATGCTGCTGATAGTCTGTTAGTTCTTAAACAGAATCCTCTACAAATATTTAATTAATAATTCCTTCAATGTGCTGAGAGAATGCTGCACATAGAGTACTGGGGAAAATTACTATTTAAAACAGGAGAGTTGAAATCAAAGAGGAATCCAACTATTCCCATCAGGGTTGTTATGTTTGAAATTCAAGACACTGTCTTCAGTGCTACACAGACTGACCCGGGGAATATGCTTTAATTCTCCTTAAGTTCAGCAGATGGAAAGAGCTGCCATACAAATTAATATTAATTCAATTAATGACATTGTTAATCTGTGATAAAAATATGAATATCAATGAATACTATACCAATTTTCAGTAGGCTACCTAAAGCACAATGACCGAACTAGATAAATTAGAGCTGAGCAGATGCTTGAGCACACAGCTACCCAT
>VZTV01051449.1:2694-17914 GCA_013400875.1 Anhinga rufa
GCTCCGCCGAGCAGCGCCGCGGCTCCGGCTGCCGGGGCCGCCCGGCCACGCCGATGCGGGGGGCAGCTGCGGGGAGGCAGCGGCGCCGCGGCAGCGGGGAGGGCAGCTGAACTCCCGGGGAGAGGGAGGATGACCGGCGTCGCCGCGATCGCCCTTCTGCTGCAGCTCCTGCTCGAGGCGGAGGGACAGGGCTTCGCAGGTGAGTGCGCCCGGCCCGCCCCGGCTCCGAGCCCTCGCAGGGCGGGCGGCTGCCCGGCTGCCCGGCGCGGGAGGGAGCCGCTCCCGTGAGAAGCCGGGGTGCGGAGCGAGGCGAGCCGGAGCCCCGGAGCCCCGGCCGGCTCTGCCCGGGACCGCGGAGGCTGGCTGCGGGAAGTTGTGCGTGGTGGGAGGTGGTCGCATCGCATCGCCGCCTCGTCCTTGGGTTCGCGGCATTTGAGGCTTTTTTTCTGGCAGCAAAGGGCGCTCCGAGCCGCGGGCGGAGGGCTGGGGGCTGCCCGCGGCGCTTCGGGCGCAGTTCGGTCCCTTGCGTCCCCCGGCCCAGGTGGCTTTCCCGGGGGGCTCAGCTGCTCGGGCGGGCTCCCTCCCAGTTGTCCCTCCGACGTCAAGGGATACTTCGCTCCCTGGCATGTGTACGTTAACAGCAGCCGGCTATTTCCCCCCTCCTACAAGTTCCTTTAGGCATAGTTTGAATTACTTGGAGACGACAGGTGCTTATGGAGCCAGCTTTCTCCTCTCGTGCTATTTTGTAGGTAAAGCAAAGATATACTGGGCTTCGTTTTTCCTTTGGATCTCTTCATATGGCATGAATTTCATCACTGCAGTTTTCCTTTATATTAAAAAATATAAATAAACAGTTGTAACTTCTCTCCTGACTTCACGTAGCCAGCCGTCTAAGTGTGTGTGTGTATTTTTTTTTGTTGTTAAAAATCTTTTTTCCCCTATCTGTATGTTTAAAACAAGTAAAAATTCCCTGTAGTGATAAATCTCGGTGCTTGAGACTTGGTTTCATACCTCCAGCATGCCGAAGTTTGGTTCATCTCAAACAGTGGAAGATTTTTCTTAGTGAAGACTGAGAGCTGGAATGACTTTTAAAGAGAAATAGCGCGGAGCGCAGCAGATGCTGAGCGTGCAGTCGGAGCTCCGTGCGTATGTATATGAGTGTGTATATACATATATACCCACACCTTGAAGGGCTCGCTCCAGCGCAGCGTGGCTCAGAAGAAAGTTTGGCATGGGAAGGGCCAGGCCGGCCGGGAGAGCCCTGGGCAGCTCGGTGGAGGCGATGCTGCAGTCGGTCCCCCGCGCGTTGGCACCCCCGTGGTATCTGGTTGACATTGCTAGGCAACTGCGCGGATCCGCAGATTTATTAGAAAGGCTGGGAAATCTAACCTAGTTAAATAGCTTCTTCCTTGAGTAAGCAATATGTGGAGCTATTTTCTTTTTCTTTTTCTCTCTCTTCCAACTGTGTTTTCCTGCTCTCGACACTTGTCATATCAATTGAGGTTAGATCCTCGGCTTTTGATGAATCATTTAGCCAGATGCTTAGAAAAAAGACTTTTCTGTGAAAATGTCAAACTTTTAAGGGGGCAGAAAAGACTTTGCATTTGAGGGGGAATAGCAATATAACATGAGCTAAACACAGGGAAATTTAGGGATTAGCCAGATGTTTTCATTATTTTCAGAAAACCATGAAATATTTTGTTTTAACCATTAGTTCGGTGGGAATAGTGTCCATGAGGCTTCCTAACCATTCGTATCGCCCTCCGCCTCCTCTTTTGGTGCGCTCCTTATCATTCAAAACAAGGGGAGCTGATTTTAATCATGTTTTCTGAGTGAGCTGCTTCTATTAATGAAATTCAAAGGAAGTTTTTTTTCTCTTGGACTATATCTGGCATGAAGGGTAGAGTCTGGACTCTGTCCATATAGCTGATACTTATGGTAAAAAGCAAAGCTCTTCAGATGCACTTTGTCTCTAAAATTTCAGTGAAGTTTGGGGACCGCAGTTAATGCCATCGGCGCATTTTCGCATTTTCCATCAGGTGGTGCTGTCTCCATAACTATCAGGATGCAAATAGCTCCTGTCTCTTCCCGATTGAATTATTTTTCAAAGCCTAATGCGTTTATTCAGCAGCCTTTTGTTAAACATCCCCAAAAAAATCACTGTGCAAGAAGTTGGCTGGGTTTTTTGATTTATATTTTTATAGGATAGGTGGGCTGAGAAGTAGGAAAGCCCCAAATCAAGACAAAATGGTATTCCATTCCCACCCGACTTGCACAGCTGCTGCTTCTTCATATTATCCACAACATATAAAATTAGAAATACTACAAAGCGATGGCAGAACGCTGATGGCTTCTTCCCAGAATACCTAGTTTCACGTTGAGGGAGCTGGTTAACACTCATTTCTTTATGTAATTTCTGTATTGCTCTATTTAGGACTCTTTTCCCCAGCAATCACTTTGTTGCCTGCAGTCTCTGCATGTAGGTATTTATAACTGAAGGCATGCTTTTGAGGTTCTAAACTTTTTGTTAGCTTTAGGGTCAGCTACTAATTTAATTCCTTTACTTTCCCATAGAAGAGCCAGAAGTAACACCAGGTAATTGTAGTAATCACCGATCCTTTCAGGATTTCAGAAATTAAGGAACTTTGTTTACGGGGAAGTTTTTTTCCTTAAAGCGCGCGTGCAGTTTTTCCCCCGCCGCATACGTGGAGTATTCTAGCAGTTGCTGTGCACTTCGCTACGCCCTGTTTGGTGTGCGTTTTTAGCACAACAGAGTGGGGAAGAGAGAGAATAAAGTCACTTCCAGCTGCGAAAAAGCTCCAGGAGGAAAGCAGGACAGTGGGTTTACATTGGGACTGTTCACCTGAACACCAGATTGCGTTGAACCTTGGTTTTTCTTCTGACGTGGGTGCGTTAATTTTTTCCCGATCCTGCTCCTTGTTTCACTGTGGCAGAGCTCCTGAGCGTTCGGACATGTAGCTGTTTGCTTTCAGAGACTGCCACCATAAAGTTACGGCAGCTGATAGTTTATCACACATGGCTCATCCAGGGAAGAGGGGAGATGAAAGGGGAGCAAGGGAGCAAACTCCAAGGAATTTTTTGGGGAAGATTAATTCATTTACTAGTTCATTTACTCACAGATTTTGCTGTCAGTAAATTGGCAATGAAAAATGGATGTTTCTGAGCAAGCTACTCTGGCAATTGTTAACAATGCAGCCATTTAACTCAATAATCACTTTTCACTCCCTCTGGGGAGCTGTTAGCTCTACAATTCAACTTTATTTTTCATTCCTGGCTGGCTTAATTTGTTTTCTAATACATAAACAATTAATATTAAAAAGGTGATGGTGTGAAACTGCCTATTTCCACCGCGGCAACGAAAGGTCACTGTGTGTATGAAGGCATTTGTGAATCTCTTAGTGATAATCCTTCTCTTTTACAAATGCAGAGCCCTTTTTTACCATCCACCCTCCTGAAAGTCCCTCAGCTCTGCTTTTCTTGTTTAATTGTACTTTTTTTAGTCTGTTATGCTGTATGTGCAGGCCCACGTGCTCTAGTTTTCATTAATATTATGGGAATGATTTGGGACACTTATTGTAGAGTATTATAGTATTTTTTTAGAAGGCACCATCATCTGTTACCATGGAAACCCGTATAGTGGTAAAAATGTAGGTCTGAGGCTTTGTGAACCTCAAAAGGTATGGACAAGGGTTGTTCCTTATAGGAACAATTACTTTTGCATATAAAATCTAGTTAAGTGGGGAGAAGAAAGGGAAATAAATTGATCTGTTCAGCATTTCACTGACAATCCTTCTTTTGAATAACGTTCTGCAAAGAAGGATCAGTGTCTCTCTGATTCTCTCTCTGTATGTGTATGGGGAGGATGTTTTAAGCTCATTATTTATCATAATAGTTGTTTTATGCCTCTAGTAATTTTCATTGTAATTTTATACATGGGGTAAACAAATGTGTACTGGCAGGTATTGTTCTTTGCTTGAATGGAAAGTGCTGAATGTAGAATTGGAGAGGTGTGCAGCGTTAGCACCAGAGCTTAAATATTTTGGCAGTGAGCAAATCTGAGACTGACTTAACCTGGCCCTAATTTAAAAAAAAAAGCAGCTGCCATCTGAAATCCACCTAGCAAATTCTGATTGAAATGTATATGGGTTTGCTCACTAATGTGAGCAATAGGAGCAATAATACATATCTGTTTTGCCATAGAAATAGAGAAGCCTAGTTAACATTCATAAAAACTCTTATGATGTTTGGGTGATGAGCAGCAGGAGTGCGTGTGTGTATTGCTATATAAAGCATATGTCCTTTAGAGAGAGATTTCTTAATTTTTTATGGAAACTGCTTCAGTCTGTTTCCTCAGTGTCTCTCCTAAGGCATAGATAATATATGTAATGAAGCTTCTAAAATGTGCTTGTAGGTACATTCACAGATGAGGTTGCAGAGAATTTAAAGAATGGCACCATATAGAGCTCACCTGCTGTTATAAACTGACCCAAGCTGTAGTTCAGATTTCCCGCTGTGATGTGAGAAACCTCCCGTGCCTCCCTTTGCCTCGGTACCAAAGGGCTCCAATTCAACAAAGAACAGCTCGTGGGTTGACACTTCTTGTCTCTGTGGTGTCATTCTTGAGAAGAACATGGTGCACTTGGCTTTTATGGCATTTCTGAACGCTTTACGGAGCGGTATTACTCAGCTCATTTAAGCCAGTGTATTTGGCCAAGAGTCACTTCTTTTTCTGGTATGATTCATGTTTCCTAGTTATCTAATTTTATTTCTGATGGCGCTCCCTCTGTTTGTGCTGGTTAGCACTACTTGGATATCATTTTGTTTAGATGATATTTTGCTTTTTGGGGGAAATTCTTACCCATCTCTTGACCTGGCTTTCCTGGCCCTGTCTTGCCTCTTAGTTTTGAATGCCAGTTTCCTCCACCACCCTGCTCTTCCCAGGCAAACGCAAAGGAGAAGAGCAACCCTACGCACCCCAGAGCAGACACGCGAAGAAGGTGAATGTTGTTGATGGCATCAGAAAGGACTTCTTGCAACCTGGCCCCGGCTTTCTGTACACTTGTAATTACATAACAAAAGCAATTGCTTCTAGCGTTCATTATTGCAAGCTCTAAAGATCATATGTCTTCATGGTGGAAGAGACAATTACTATGTCTTAATCAGACTATACATCATTTAATCAGACCTACTTGTTTTTTTTAAAATCCAATAAATATATCCCATCTATCATACCACAGTTTGGAGATGTTGGATACTTTGCAAGCTGGATGGCAGGGCATTGCACATTCTAGAAGAAATGCTGATAAGTTAGTTAAAGAAAATAAGGACCTTTGGAGAAAGAAGACTGTAAGTGTTGCTTAATGCCACAGTTAAAGATGATGTAATTCTGGGGAGCACAAGCATATCCACCTGTGAACAAGACCTGGTAAATAGGACAAGGAACCCCAGGAAGAGTGAACCTACTTAGTGCTTGGTTTCCTCTGGCTTTCTTGTTTTCTTTTAACTAGTGCTTGTAAATCAATCCAAGGCCAGCCCCTTGATTTCTTCTTTTCTTCAGCTAGGTCTCTCAGGGACTGCGGGCTTGGGAATTCAAGATGACTTGGTGAATTCAGCCATGGTTTGAAGCGGTGCAGCTCATTTAGCTAAAGAATGATTGAGCTGCTTGTGAATTTTGGGAGGATGGGACCTGGCTCTTGTTCCTTGATATTTTTGAGTTCATCTCTCAGAAAGGCTGTGGGGTTTGACAGCTGATGATGTTGTGTGGGCACAGATCAGCACTGCAGCCTGAGCAACCTATGGTTATGCAAACCTCTTTATTCAGCTCTGCTGTTTCCTTTGCACTTGAAACACTCAAGTATCCCATATCTCATATTTTGTTAGCTGAAATATCTTCAGATCTGACGTAACAGAGGAAACGATTTACCATGCTTTTTTCACGTACATTCTTGTCATAATCTCAGCTTCGCTCCCGAGTAGTGACTATGTTAAATAATGGGGAAGCAGCTCTTGGCTGCTAATTCAGCTGTACATCGAGCAAAGGAGGGCTGTCTCACTACTTGTCCTCTGCAATGTTGTAAAGAACGGTATCAAGAGTATTGCAACTTAATCCAGGGTTTATCCATTTTTATGTTGGGGATGAATCCTTTTCTCTTTGAATTTGAAGAAAATATCATTACCTGCTTGAGCAGAAGTAGGCCTTTGCGCTGTACTGGGGATAATATTCTTGAAATGTTGTTCTTTTGACTCCAGTACTGCTGAATTTGTCACTGTTACTAGGATGACCTTAATCTGCATCCATGTGAATCTTCATTCCCTTAGTATCGACTCATAGGCCAGCTCTTCGATAATGGAGGGAGAAGCTTTGCAAATAGTAAAAAAAGACCTAAATAGGCAAATAGAGCAACTGTGTGCCGTGGGCTTTCAGGTTCTTTTTCTAACGAAAAAGCATGGAGTTGAGAATGGTATCGGTAATATGTGGTTTTGTTTGTTTAAGAAGATGGTGAAGACTGGTAAAAGTGTTGCTTGGCAGAAAGCGTGTGTGGTTGCGACCACCTAGCAGAAGTAGGGTATGAAGACGAGGTGGGGGAGGAAGTAAGGGAATTAAAGCAATTTAACTGCTATAGATGGGTCTTTCTTCCTTTAGAAATACACTTACTGGAATTGCAGCAGTATTTGCTGGATAAGCAGAACAGCACTTCTGTCAGCAAGATGGGAAGCTGCTGCGCTTGATGGTTCATTTCTCCAGAATAGGGATTTTTCTGTCAATGTGCACCCATTTATGTGCTGGCAGCCCAAATCTTATTCTGCATTTCTAGGTGTGAATTCAGTGCTCTAATAGAAACACTTGTTGGTGAAACTGTGAAGTGTAATGTATTTCCACCAGAATCAGTTGTTTCTCAGGGAAATATTTCATGTTTTGATATTTATTTCAGAGCTGTGTGGCTGAAAGAGTTATGTATTAAAACAAATGAACAAACAAAACCCCCAAATCCCAAGAAACAAACAACAAAAACATGAAGCCAAGAGGCTGTGTATATACAACTCCACACCTGACTGTATTGGGTCAGAGGCAAGAATTTTTACTACTTTGTTCTCTCTCTTTCTTCCTAAGAACTGAAAAGCACTAATATAAACGTTCACCAGCTATTTCTAGCGTTTTCCATTCAAGTCCACCATTTGCAAGAGGTGTATGTACCTGCATTCCTGTTCTGGCAAGGGGACCCGCCTTCTCTAGCCTTTAGCTTGGGTACGTTTGTAAGCTGGCTGAGCAAAAGAGCTTGTCGCCTTCGTTCTCATTCTGGACTTGATAGGCAATTGTGGGTTTGTAACGGTATCAAGTAATCTCTCCTAGTGAGCACCTTTAATAGAAAGTCCTCTTTCCCCGTTCTTTATTGTTTATTAAACCTAATGTGATTGCTTATTGTATAGTAACTTTGAAACATCTGAAAAGCCAACTGTGTTAAACGCTTCAGATGCACAAACGGCTAATTTTTGTACCCTGAAGAACGTTTTCATCTTGCAGTTGTACAAGGGAGAAACAACAGAAGAAACGGGAGCAGAGTTGCAGCCAAGCAGCAAGGGTGGCAGCTGACAAGATGCTGGTGTGTTTGGGTGGGGGGGTTAGTTATGGAGAAGGTGATGAGAAGGTGAATATGATGAGATTGTAGCAGTAGGAAGAGGAAGGCTGCAAGTACGAAAAGAACATGAAAGGTAAAAGGAGCCTGATAGGATAGAAACAGTGAGGAAGGAGACATAAAATAAAGCTCAGAATTTGGCTGCTGTCCCTGATGCTCGGCAGACTGGGAGGATGGCTGTCGCTGCCATCATCTCCGTCTCCCTTCCCGTAAGTTAACTGTCAGCAAAGTTATCGCTAGATAGCTTGTTGCTGCAAATTTTGGTCCTGAGGCCGAAACATGGGCTGCACTGCCTGGTTTTCACTGTCCCTCCTTAATTTTACTGTGATGTTTTCCCAAACCGGTTAAGCATATGTCTTCACAAACCAAACTGATATGAATAATTTGAATTGACTAGTAACCCATTCTAGGTTTGCTTAGAAAAGCGTACAAGACTTGTATGTTAAATTTGTCAGTTGCTAATATTTTAAGAGCCTAAACCATGATAGAAGCAGTTTCCCTATTGTGACTCTAGCTCGGCTGATACTTCAGAGATCTGTTCCTGTGTTCAGACTGCAGTTGCATGCTATTTATTTCAGTACAATGAAAAAGAATAAGGATGCAAAAGGAAAAGACTTTGATATATTTGCCTTCTGAAATACACTGCTATCCACCCCTGTCTGTACCAGAGTAGCTCACTGGGATAGCAGCTATGCCTGGGTACCTTAGCGCAGCGCTGGGCTTGGTTTGGAGCCTGTACCAGGCAGCCCAGATGTGGTGCATGGTTTTGCACAGCAGCCAAACAAAATTAAACGCCCAGAAGTCATGATGTCCATCGGCAAGCTAAAGCAAATTGCTCATCTTTGTGCCTTCTCTTTAAAATTTTTTTTTTGAAGTTCAGTGTTGGTTTGAGGCAGACCTTTTTTGTTGCATTATTGGTTCTGACTAAACAGGACGTAACCTTCTTACAAATTTGACTTTCAGATTGGTGGCTTCCAGCTCTCTGTGCTCCTGTGGTTTGGCTGTTTGTTGCCAGCTCTGACTCATTCCCTTTAGGGCAAATGGATCTTTTGGAGGCACCCTGCAGTGCTCCGCTTGTGTCCTGCCTGCAAAAGGCAGGTAAAGAGGCAGCGATGGCCAGCTTGCTTGCCAGCAGTCCACGCGGTTATTTTGTGGTACTCCTGCATGCAAACACATGCAGATAGTTATTGCTGGGGGTGCTGCTGACTGTTCGGGTGCTGCCTAGTTGAACTGGACCTGCTGTTTAATTTGGGGGTGGGGGAAGGAAGATTTCATTAAATCTAGGACCAGTTGAAAAGTTTCCACAAATGGCATCTGAAAATTGATTTTTTAAGAAAACAACTGTTCTAAAAATGAGCAGTTCCCCTGCAGGTCTTGAGATTCAAACATTCCAGCATACATTGGAAAAAAACCCCTATATCATCTAGTACAAAATAATAGACTCAGAGAATGGTTTGGGTTGGAAGGGACCTTAAAGATCATCTGGTTCCATCCCCCTGCCATGGGCAGGGACCCCTTCCCCTAGACCAGGTTGCTCAAAGCCCCGTCCAACCTGGCCCTGAACATGTTCAGGGAGTGGGCATCCACACCTTCTCTGGGCAACCAGAGAAGTTTCAATAAATCTTGTTAAGGAGTCTTACGTGTACTTTCCAAAGGGATTTCTGCTATGAAAATGGTCAAAACACTGCTGCAGCTTCCTGAATAAATTATTTTCGTTAGCAATAGGGTGTCCTAGACAAACAGTAAATATATTTTTGTGGTTAAAAAATGGGAGATGGTGTATGTACTAACGGATATCAGTACATGGTAGGAAAATCAGAGAAGCGGAAAGCTTGGAAATAAACAAACACGCTGTCTCTGTTGGCACAGGGATAACCCTGGAGACTGCCAAGGCCAGAGCCTGCAAAAATAAGAAAGTATAATTAATTGTCCTTAACTGAACCTACCAAGCAAAAATATCTCTCTTAAAGTAAACTCTCAACTTTGCATCTTTTATAATAACGCTTTTCCATGTGCCAAAGTTTTTAATGTTCTGTAATGTGCTAATTTACATTTCTGTGCATGCTTAGTGTAAAGAATCAGTGTACTGAGTAGAGCTGCATTGGACATCTGTTTTACTCTTGCACTTTGTTTGTCTTGCAATAATACAAAATTATTTCTCAAAATGGCTGAGAAGTAACGCTTTGGAATGAAGTCTTGGTGGTGTTTTGAAGGTCACTTGGCAGTTGTCTATATCAAATCACTCCCCTGATTCATTCTTTCTTTTTTAAGAGGCTTTCTCTTCCTTCCTATGCCTGTGTTGATGTGAAGAGCTCTCATGGCAAGAAAGCAGAAAAAGTGTTATTTCCCCCCACCCCTTCTAGCTTCTATTGCTAACAGAATGCTAAATAAATGAGAAAAAGAGTTTAACTGAAAGTACTAAATTTCTTTGTATCACTTAGCATGTTTCCAGTGGCTACCGACTTCGAGGTGACTTGCAGGTGTTTAGGACCTGGAGCATGCAGGAAGCAACAGAAGCATTATTAATGCACTCCAAACTTGTATCATGTATCCTGCTTGCCAAGTGTAATCATGTCAAAATTTCTGAAGAAAGTACAGAACGAGTGTTTGGATTATATAGTATGTAACAATTTACCCGTTACGTGCTTCCCCATAGCATAGGGGATGGCGGAAAGATTGTTCATCAGGATCAGACTTCGGATACAATTTCCATTAAGGTTCAAGAGAAACTTAGAAGCAGTTCCTTTGTAAGTTTTTCTTAGTGAAAGTAAACTTGAAAGAACTGCAAAGTGGAGAAATAATGTCAGAGTTAAGAACCATAGGCAGAAATTTAGCCCCGGTCTTGGGAATCATTGCCGTATTGCAATATAGATCAGAGTAAATGTATACAAAGTTATTTTGAGTGGATGAGAGAAATCTGGGAGTGATTAATGCTGAGGTTTTGAGAGAGCTGAGAATTGACAGTATATTTGCATGGAACTGAATATGAATTTGAAAAGAAGCAAGTACATTAAAGGCAGAATATGCCACCTGCTGTGTATGTAGTTTAAAAAAAAAGTGTATGTCTGGGATATTTTTTTGTCTAGAATATTCCCCTCAGCCCTGAACATCATCTTATTCCTGAGAGTGACAAATCAAAGTATTGAGAGTACCTACAAGTGACAGCGGTTTCTCCACTTTTGAGCAAAGATTTACAGTATCTAAATACATTTAGCTTCTGGACCTGTAGCTGAGAATGGAGCTGTGAAAGGGAGAGCACCTCAGAGGAAAGGAAGGGGAAGAAGGGGCAATTATTTAATGTGCACCAAGAGTAATGGAGTGAGATTAAAACAAGAGAATAATTTACTTTGAGCATTTGGAAAATCTTATTCCAGATCTGTGAGGTTGTGGAATTGCGTCCCAAAAGAAATGGTGGAAACTCTGTTGCCCAAGTCATTTTAATTTAGACAGGGCAAAAATAATTGACTAGCTTCTGTAGAGGAGAAAAAGTACTGCGTTCTGAGAAAACAAATTGAATAATCCACTGCAGGCTTTTTTTCCCCCTCTAAATTTCGAACTTTTTTGTGATGCTGTTGAAGAAGGAGAAAAGGAGGATAGCGGAGAGGATAAAGAGGGATGCTGTATTTAGCAAATGTATAAGTGATGTTAACACATACTAATGCTTCTCAATTGTTTTTAATTAATCTGATTAAATATCTGTTGCATATCTATTAAATATCAGCAGAACAACAGTGAATTCGAGACTGCATCATGTTCCTCCCACTCCCCTCCCCAAATCTGTGTTCAGACTTGATCCAACCTGGGGGCAAATAGGGAATGCAGTGTTTAAAAAAAAAAGGGGGTGTGTGTGCAAAAAACCCACCCCCAACTACAAGTGCCATGTATGATTTGTAAGTGCTAAAAAAGTGGATAATGTACAAGTCAGAGAGAGGAGGAGTGTTAAGCATGTGATGTCTTATTTCTGTATCAAAGTTCCCAAATGATTCCGGGTGAGTTGTTCAAGCCAAGACTTGGCAGGTGAGCACTAGCTGTTCCCCAGCGGGCCCCGAGTTGAGGCCCTGGATGTAGCATCCAAAAGGGCTTTAGAAGTCATGGCTGCAGCTGAAATCAGTGCCGCTGTGTTTCCAATGTGTGGGATTTATAGATTCCTGAGGACCCTGAAAATCTCTGGGTGCTTTGAGTGGGGAGCATGGAGTTCATGTGGGTATCTTCCCTTAATCTCTCTTTGAGTTCCTAAAAAGGGAAGGGTTGAACCCGGTGCTGTGAGGTGGGGGGTGAGTGCACCTGTGAATGTTCATGAAGGAACAGAAATTCTACAGCTGTAGAGAACTCTGAGAGGAAATTAATAACCTTCTCTGTGGAGATCAGTTTGCATAGTGTGCAGTAAATAATGCATGGGGTCACGGCATTAACAGTAAGAATAAAACAAAATATTGAATAGCTGCTCATTCAGTAAGTACCATCCATCTTTTGCACAGAACAACAAAAGGTCCCGCGGCAGAGAAGAGTATGCGATCAGGTAATTTTTTTAAAGTCAAACCAGAAGAGGATTGATACAAGGTTTTGTGGACAA
Organism: Anhinga rufa; assembly: GCA_013400875.1. NCBI lineage: Eukaryota > Metazoa > Chordata > Aves > Suliformes > Anhingidae > Anhinga > Anhinga rufa. Next base: position 14,923 of record VZTV01051449.1, read on the forward strand.
CCTTCTGCTAGGGCAGTTAATACCCTTCAGAAAGCTTTTGATTTTTATTGTTGTTAACAATATTGCCTTTTCTTTTTTAATCTCCTTTTGACATAGGGAAGCTCATCACCAGCAAGAGCTGGACAGTAATTTGGGGGCTTGAGTGTATTGGTGGGGGCTTTTGACTGCTGCTTTGCAATCATGAGCTGGTCTGCATAACTGTGCGATACCCTGCCTCTTCTCTTTTTGTACAGTATCGCCCCAGAATTGATAAAGTGGGCATACGAGCAAAAGTTTGGATACTTGGGCAGAGCGAGCTGTGTAAACAGCTCCTCTGTAAGGTGATTGTGGAAGGTTGTGAGGAAATGTATTGCAGGCGGACAGCTGGACTATAATGAATTGGGATTTGAGGTTTTATGATTGTTCATTTTTTAAATGTGTTTACTACATGATGCTTCATGGTGCACTCATTTCGTACTTCTTGTTTGAATCAAAATCAGCATCGTGTATGCAATTAAGGTCACCCTGTGCTTTGTTCACTTTAACTGAAATAGTACAAACCTGGGTGGGGAAACTAGTGCTGTTGCAATTGAATAATCAATTATTTGAATCCCATTAAAGAAAAAAGGAGGTGAGAAAATAAACTGTTATTTATCAGGCAACTTGAGGGAATTAGTGTCTTCTGAAAATAAACTTTGGTTCTATTCTTTGTTACTGTTCTCAGGATTTACTTTATTGCAGTGTTAAGGAGAACCAGTAATGAATTTCTCCAAAACTTTCCCCTCTTTCTGTATACCCTCAGACTTCCAACTCATTTTCCTTACTCTGCTCTTTCCTTTTGCAAGCCATATATAGTGGCCATTTGCCCCTCAGTGGTGTTAGGTGATGTTCTAGGAATCCACTGTGGCGCAGCAGCAAGTGTGTGTGCCTGCATGCTTGGAACATCTGCCTAATAAATATGCAGATCAGCTCCTGTTCTGAGGCCGTATAGGTGAATGGATTTATTTAGGAATCCTCTCTAAATTCTCCTCTTCACTGCAACAACTCTCTGATAGGAAGAGTAAGAAGGTAAGAAAAATTCAGTGATTAAAAATGTTTTAGCAGAGCTTTTACTAAGAGGATTTTTCTTCTGTCTTAAATGTTAAATGTCATACATGTTTGATAGATGGAAGACAGCACTGTGGTGTTTTTATGCCGTGCTGTTGGTACAGGGAGGGAAGCCCTAGCTGAAGGGGATCTTGTAGTGTCATTGGGCTGCTGTCAGCTCATGGGTTTTGTTTTTCTAACGCTGGTACTTAAGCTCATCCCAACCAGCCCTAAGTGCATCGCAGGCCTGCCAGCTGCGCTGCATGTTTAAAGCACCTTCTGCGGAGAAAGCACACCAAGGATCTTGATGTTGTGGAAGAAGTTTGTGACAGATCACCAAAAGACTGGGAGAAGCATGGTGGGATGAATAAATTTGCTTTTTTACTGCTGTGGATTTAGTTTCCACTGGCATCTAATTCACGCTGGAAGGAAAGGCTGTCATATTTCAGGATATCGGTGTCAGAATGGTGACTTAGTTAATTGTTCAGAAATACGTGGCACTTAAATATTTTTTTTATGGGAGATTGGGACAAAATAGAAGCCTGGAAACTTGTACTATCAATAAAGTGGAGTTTATGTCCATAGAACACAGTAATGGGTACAGTACAAGGTCAAGGTAATGGGAGTGAGAATCACATATTCAAGCTGATATTTATGTAGGACCTTGACTCTTTCTGCTCCCTTCCTTCCACTTTAATATTTTAAAAAGAAAGTAAATACAGATGAAGAATTATTTGTTGTATTGACTACTGATCCCCAGGATACCTCTCTTCAGATAATAACTTTGATTCCTAGGACATTGAGGAGGAGGAAAATGTTTACATAGCCATTTTATAACAAGGCAAATCGAGTACAAGAACATTATCCGTAATAGATGTATAATTACACAAAGGAAATTATTTAAAGAAAATATATTCTGAGATGAACATGAATCAAGATCTTCCCCTCCCCCAGTCCTTTATGATGTTTCACTCTTAATTAATCTTTTAGAAGTATATTGCAACCCTCTGCACTCTCTCTGCTCCTGTTTTTTCAGGAGAATTGAAGAGCTCTGACTCACCATGCTTGCACTTTGTAATCTCACAGGTGAAAATGAAACCTTGCCCTTTTCAGCTAACTTTAGCTTTCCTTGATGACGAAGCAGCCTATTGAATGTTGTACTGAAATAATGCAAATTGTGGGAAGCACGCTCCCTTCATAATACTTTTTATACTCACAGGAATTTCTGCATTGTGAGATACCCTGGCAGGGAATAGATGAATATTTTTCTAATGCTTAGATCGGGGATTTGGAGGCTCAGGTCTTCTGTTCCAAGCTCTGTCCCCATCTTGTTTTATAACCCTGGGCAAGTTAATTTTCCCATGTCTCAATTATCTATTGTAAATGGCACATATGTTTCTTTTCTATCTCACAGGAGTCTGGGGAAGCTTAATTAGCACTTGTGAAATACTTTGAGGTCTCCTGATGAAAGGCAATATCAGTGCAGTGTGTTTTCAGGCTGGTTCCCCTCTCGCTCCTGATATTATCAAATGATACCTTCTCTAGAAGGTTTGATAAGATCTTGACTGTCATCCATGAACATGCATTGAATAAAATTAGTAGAGCTACTTAGCATTCATAAGAAACTTATGGAAGGTAAAAAATAAGTGGTGCACTGTTCTTCCTTGTAGGAAGAGATACCAGTGCTCTAGTACTCTACTAGCCAGTTGAAATGGGAACTGGTAATCCCACCACTGTCTGTAAACAAACAAAAAAAATTGTCAGAACTCATATACTGAGGCTTGTGTCTTCCAGAATTTGTTTTTAGAGTGTGGCAGTTTTGTATTTTAAACTCTTCTGCCCTTGTTGCCTCTTGTAGCCAAAGAGTAGAGGTCTGGATTCGAAATTAAACTGTGCTTTCATTGTAGAGCCCTGTGTACAAGATGGA
>VZTV01051450.1:965-43952 GCA_013400875.1 Anhinga rufa
TGTGTATTTGCATTTGCAGCCTGTCCCAGTGCAAACATGGGAAGGGGGAAAAATCATTGCCTTCTCCATCTCTAGAATTACTTGGAGATTATCTTGATTACTCATTCAATTAAAATCTGTTGTATTACCTTTTCTAGAAATACGTGCCATGTAGACCAGAGTTATACAAAAGTAACAACATAGTTATGTTGTTACTTTTAAAATCTCTATACCAAATGTTTGGGTCAAGGGCAAGAAAATAATTGTTTGGGTTTTGACATGCAAATTGGTTTGTCCCTTGAGTTCTGGTTTTTCTTCTGCTGTTCTGAAGTGGGGTAGCACTTGAGCATGAACTTAATTTTAAGCATGTGCTGAAGTCTTTCAGAATGCAAGGGGATGGGGCATGTGCTTAATGTTTTTTTGAACAATGTTGCTTTTCAGAGTTGAAGGCTTTGTAGGAAACCTGATCCTTTAGACTAGCTCCTGTGTATGTACGTTTCAATTTTATAATACTGTAAGTTTTTCTCTTCTTTCTTCAATATCCTCGATGCTACATCATATAATGAAAACAATACCGGTCATGCCACTTGCAATTACTGAAGTAGGCAGTGAAATTATTTTTTTCTGAAGGAACTAAGGAAATCTCATAAATCACAGATTTACAAATGTTCTCCCAGGAGATGTCTGCAGTAGTTGACTGCATAGAATGACAAAAGTGTTGTTTACCCATAAAAGGGTGGTCATCTCAGCAGGTCAGTGATGTTTTTCAAAGACTTATTGTTGATTTTAAAGTAGCTGGTAATTTATTCCTTGAACTCTGGCTTACAAAAATAAACCAGGGTAAATATTGAGTGTAATAAAGGCCGGGCTGCCATTCAGCATGCACAATGCCCCCACCTTCCCTCTCCCACCAGCTCCTCTCCATTGTTGACTTCTGCATTTCTCATAGGGCAGGAGCTGACCTCCATGATTATTTATGGCGTTGTTCAGATAAGCCCTTTTTTCACAGGCAACACACATACACACACTCACAAGGGCTGTTATAATTTGCAAGTTCAGCTGTCACTTCCTCTGTTCCCACCCTGCCTTTTGGAAAGATACCCAGTCACACGATGTGCTTGAAAAAAAGGTTGCTGATTGAGGAAGGATGCAGGAAGGATATGGTTTTGCAGTGATTGCATAAGTGCAGTGTAGAACTTGAAAGCCTTGGGTTTATATGAGGACGAGTTTAGATGTGAATTTCAAAGATGTATTTCTTCTGATTTTTAAATAAGTCATAACTCATGAGCATAACTCTTGAGTTTGCCTGCTTTAGAGAACCGTGGAGCAACCCGTGTTAATGTGATCCTCTACATATTAACATGGACAAATATAAATTTGTAATTGGCACCCTGGATTCCCTGCCTCCGTTCCTTCAGAGAGCTCAACCTTATTTCAGAGAATATGTCTCCAAAGCTTCTGTTTGAAATTGTCAGATGCAATCATATCTAAGCAAGTGTACTTCCCATCAAAATCTTTTGGGAGTTTTGCCATTTGCCTCAGGTGGAGAGTACTTAGACTAACACAGAGATCCTTCCAAAAGATGCTGTGCTCCCCCTCAGTGAAGTCCTAAGACTTGAAGACCCTAAAACTTCATGTCACCCATTATTGTAATGAGAGTGTATTTATGAAGGAGCTGGGGCATGGAGGTTTGTATTTTAAAGCTTTGTTTTGGTCATTCCATGTTCTGCCAACATCTAACATCTGTATTTATTTTTTGAACTGTCCTTAATGGATTATATGCATCTGTTCAGTTCCAAGAATAATGCTTGATTTCCTGAATTTATAGGTTGCAATAAAATCCATTCGTAAGGACAAAATTAAGGATGAACAAGATATGGTTCACATCAGACGGGAGATTGAGATCATGTCATCCCTCAGCCACCCTCATATCATCACCATATATGAAGGTTAGTGAATGCGATTCTCCTCCTCGACTGCTCTGTTACGTTTTGGCAGACCTGATATTCATGTTTCTTGAGATCATGCACCAAACAAACCCCTACTCCTAACATAACCCAGCCCTTACCAAAGAGACTCTTTTGAGTACTACCTTCCCTCTGAACGACCAGTGTTTCACAGATGCATAACCCTTTGCCTGGAGGAGCTTCTTCATGTGTGACTTGATCACTATGTCCATGGCAGGTGGGAAATTGATGCATGTATCACCTCACCTCCTTTCTTCCATTGGACAGTTCAATTTAATTTCACCAGCCTGATGTCCCCAGCCTCTAAACCAGACCTTGTATGCTTTATTTTCCCTGGACTGCACAAGACCAGTCTCATCTGTTCTAGGCCTTTGGTCCTCGCTTACCTGCTGGTTAGTCTTGCTGGTTCTGTCATCGCTGCTTTTTTCCCCTGAATCCCAGCACCCATTTCCTATTCACCTCTGCATGATTTCCTGCCAGTCTGGTCGCTGGCTTACCATTCCTGTTTCCTCATCCTGTCTTCCCCCTATAACTCCTTTCTTCCTGGGACACAGCCAGGAAGCCTGCTAATTCTTGCCTCCAGGAGCTGCTCCCTGGCCCTGCAGCAAGGAGCAGGAAGCCTGGGGCATTCCTCCCTGCTTTGCCTGTTTGTTTGTTTATGTATTTATAGAGTGTCACTTTGTAGTAAAATCTCCTCCTCCTTCCTTCCTTCCTCAAGTAACATCCCAGCTCTAGCTGGGCCAGGTACGTGCTAAAAGACACTGTCCAAGAGGTCTGCTGCTGCAAGTAGGGCGGCTGCATGGTGTACCCAGGGTGGGGGTTCTAGAGGTTCAGAGCGACCTGGGTTTGGCAGCCTTGTCCCCAGGGATCACCTCTTTGCCTGTGTGCAGAACAGGCAGCCTGAATTTAGCCCCTCATATTTACATACCCGTGAGGTAAACACGCAAGGTGATGATACATATATGGCAGCTCTGCTCTGAGAGTTGATACGACTGATTAAAACGAGCTGGCTTGGAGTACTGTTACAGTATCACATATTGAGTTATTCAAAAGCATGTTCTTGTACTTGAAAAGAGATGAATATCTGTCTTTTTATTGAATAAACTCATAACAGGATCTGGGAACAGAAAAGGGGAGGGATGCTGTGTCAGCATGTGGGTTGCAAATGGAACAAAAGTTATTTCAAATGTGCACGGGAACTCAGAAAGAAAAAAGATTAAGCATACTGTGGTCCTTTGACCAATTGCCCTTCTCGTCTTTAGTTTAAATAGTTTTTACTGAGTTAAAACATTTGTAAAAGTTAAAAAGATTACAGCATTTTTAAGAAGCAGATAATATCGTCCTGCGGGAGCAAAACTTTCCCCTCTGGCCCCACGGAGGGAGGAGCAGTGCTTCTGCAGCAGAGCCAGTCAAGCTCTGCAATGGAGGGTTCATCCTGTCTGCAGGAGGGCGAGCGCCTGTGGCAGGTGATGTTGTGGTCCTCTTATGGTTCGGTTCGTCAGCCAGCAACAGTACTTGCGGTGACAAACCTGGAGGCAGCTTTTTTCTCTCGCTTCCAGGAAGCTTTCTATTCTGTTACTAGTTTGTTTCCTTTTTGTTTTCTAGAAAGCAGAGCAGCCTTTCATGGCTTCTTATGTTTAATTCCTGGCCTGAAGGGATGGGCAGTGGAAATCAGCTTCTCGGCTGGACTGTAGACCAGAGCTATAGCAGCTATACAGCTCATCCAGCCTTTCCAAGCAGTCAGAGCTGGTATTTGGCCTTTAGCAGCCAATGCTGTTAACTTAGATATTGTAGCACTGGGAAGATGTATGGTTGCGCAGCTGAGTCCAGAGGAGCAGTTATGTACTGCCCAGAGATAGGGATGTGAGCTCAGGGATTCTTAAGCATCCGCTTCATTTTAAGCTGAAGAGTACTTGTGAAGTTAAGGGAATACATTTAGGACTGAAGGATTTGTATCCTCTTGAAGTTGGATTTTAAATGCATGGCTATTCCTCTTGAGTGATGCATAAAAGTGATAATATTGCTATCCTCTGACACAAATTGTTGAAGTTATTCAGTCCTCAGGGATGGGCTTAATGTCACAAAATTTAAGCCATGCAATGTTTAGGCAGTTGGTGTACACTAGAAGTCTAGTTTCCCTCTCTAGTCAAGAGAGATCAGCATCTACACAGGGTGGTTTGCTCCCTCCTGGGAGATATTTTTTCAGATAGGTGGGATAAATGACATGCTGGAGGCTCCTGTAGGCTATAGATGGAGTCTAGCTGACTAACTTAGATCAGATGCTTAACTTTTAAACTGAAGCCACCCCACAGATATTTTTCTCTCACTAATTTTTACTGTAGGTTTTCAGACTGCTACTGCATTTCTGACAGCACTTTCTGTAGGTGCCAGGTTGCACAGATCTACCCAGCATGGACAACACTGTATCATCCCGTAATATCTTTGAAAGCTCTTTGTACTGCATTTACAAACATGTGTTTTCTTTAAGGAGAATCCTTGTTTAGGTATCCTTTTGACCTGCATGCTTAAGAGCAATTAACCTCTGAATTTGTCAGCTTGCTGTAAACACAAGCTTATCTTTTTTTTTGATACTGAACAAATTCAGATGTGTGGAAACAAAGCTTTCCAGTTTAGAGATATTTTTTTGTAACCTAATCAAAAGGCCTGTACCTTGCCCGTTACTGTGAGGGCAGATGTACAGTTGTGACTCCAAAGGAATTCCATCCTCTCAGCAGGGCTGTAATTGGCAATCTGTCGAGTGCGGCTGTGAGGGAAGTGCTCTTTCAAGTGACTTTAAACTCCTTGAAAGGGACTGGATAAGTGACGCTGGCTTTTCTAGCAGTGTTCTGATTTCAGCACATAAATTTTAATTTATAGAATAATGCCTCTGTCTGTCTCCCCCCCGCCCCCACCCTTTCCTTGCTCTATTTCTTTTTTGCCTTGAAAACTCCAGGATTTGATAATAAAGCCTTTGAGAGCTAACATATTTTTACAGGGGTAGCCTGAGTGCAAAATCTATCTCATCTGGCAATACTTTATAAAAGTTAAACCAGGGAAAGAGCATCAGGTCTGATTCTGAAAACATTTAAACACGTGTTGGACCGATCATGAGAGTGAAGTTACGCTTGGTACATTCAAGAGTGAGCTCTTGAGTCTTTGTAGTGTGAAATACAGTGCCTACGTGAGTGTTTCTGTGCTGCAAGAGTTGTCCTTGGTCATACAGAAAAGTGCACCCATTTGCAAAATGCACTTAAAAATGAACAGATTATTAGCTAACATGGATTGGGGCCAGGATGCTTAGAACAGAGGTGGACCCTTCAAGGAAACAAGGCACAAAAAATGGATTTCCCATGTAAGAGGGACTTCCTGCTTTTTTTCTTAGGATGCATTTTTGGTACTCTTAAGAAAAAGCACAGAGATTCTTCGTCATGTATGTACCAGTCCACAATGATTTGAGCTAGGTTGCATGCTTTGGTTAATCAGGAAACTCCTTCAGGTCTTCTGTACTTTCAAATCCCAAAGGCAATGGAAGAAGATCTGAAAGTGTGTAACAGTGGTGGCATAGTATTTCACGATGCCAAATATATGTTCAGTCTCACACTTTGTGCCAGACTTCATGCAAAAAACCCAAATGCACACTTGGTGATTTAGACACACATAGGCCTGTCTCCAACGCAGGGCTCCTTCAGTTGTGTCAGTCAAGTCACCGTGTCAACAGCGAAAGCAGCCGCGTTGCCAAAATCTTTCTGGGTGGCAGCTGGCAAGGTGCGGGGATAGGAGCCATTGCCGACAAACTGCATTCCCCTCCAGCAGTGCCAGCTCAGGCAAGTGTGCCCCATCATCAGCTGCAATGCGCACCCCTGGATGGGGCAGGCAGCCGGGGGCTGAGGTGGCAGCTCACACCATTGTCAGGTTTGTGCGTGGGCAGAACAGAGTTATGTGTATCAGGCTGGCAGCGCTGGGGAGGCAATTCTAGCCTCTGTCCCCACCTCTGCTATCTCCTGGTTTTCAGATGTATTCAAAACAAACTTTGGTGCCTAGTGACTTCATCCCTTCTGTGTGCAAAACACCTGAAAAAGTCAAAAGTCCCTTAAAACATCACGTGAACGACTGGGCTTTAAACAAGAATGATGAAAGTTGGAAAACTGGAGTGATTCTTTTTTTTTTATTTAGCCAGGAGAAAGTACTTCAGCAGTGACACTATTTAACCGCATTTCTAATTGATTTCCTCTAATTCTGTAGGCTTTTGACCTTCGAGTACTTTACTCCCATTGTTTTCAGTTGATAATGTCCAAGAACATAAAGTAATATTTCAAGAGTCTGGCAATAGTAATGAAACAAGTATAATGAAACTTAACTCTTTGGTTACCATACCCCACCTTTATGAATTTCCTGTCATTCAGGGTGATAGTCTAAACAACACTTTGTCGGACATGACACGAACTCAAATGGGTGAGATCACTGGCAGGTCCAATTAGGATGTCAAAATGATTGCTAGCAATGATGAAATTTATTTCTGTCTTTCCATTTACACAGTCCTCCCACTGCAATATAAATGTTTGCTTGTCTGAAGTTCCTCAGCAGTTTGTAATCATAATTTTTTTAAAAAAAGGGAATTAGCTTTCATATTCTTTACTGAAACAAAAGACAATTAGTGTAATCTGTTACTGTGACCAAATTAGCAACTCTCATTTTTCCTTCATTTTTAAAGAGTAGACCATCAAAATCTGCATATCCTCAGTCTCATTCTCTGAGATACAGCCTTGGCAAGGATAACGGTTCTCGTTCTGATTTAATCTCCTCGCTGGAGAGTAAATTCTAGCATGCTGTCTGATTTAAAATTATTATTGCAGGATCTTAACTACATTCCTTTCATTTAAGAAAAGATGCAGTTCGGCTGAATAAGGCCATAATTCAGGAAGACAATTTAACACAAGCTTAACTTCAAAACACATAATTTATATCTTGCTATCTTCAATTATAATTAATCATATGCATAAATGTATGCATATGCATACAAGTGGTTTTCTACATTGGACCTTGGATATTTTCATGTCTGCTGTATGCTTCGTTAAAAAAAAGTCATAAAATAATAACAACAACAACAACCACCAAAATAAAAAAATACGCCAAAGGGGTATAAAGCTTTCAAAGCAGTCAAGAGCACAGAAGGCACATCGGGCTGAATTTCCAAGGTAAAAAACACTTTTCAGTACTCGCATGTCTTTTTGAAGAATAATTCGAACCTTATTACACAAGTGAGGTAATTGGGTCATACTTGACTTTTCTGAATGAAAAGGTTATTCTAGTCTGCATGTCCAAAATTAAAAACAAACTTGCTTGTTCTTTTGATTTGGCTGACCTTTAATAAAAGAGCATTTTGTAGCAGTGGAAAGGTACTTCTGTCTGCGGCTGTTAGGAGAGTAATAAAAATACCGCTGAATGGAAAGACACCAGATGGAAGGAATGTCAACATACTGGAACTAATTTAGGAGATTGCTCTGATAGAGAGCAAAGGCATGAGGAGAATTCAAATGGTTCCAGTGCGAAGAGATTGGCCGCCCCTCTTAAACTAACAAACTAAAATCCTTACCCCAGGGTTACATGTAAACCAAATGGAATCAGCCCACAAGGAGGTAGTCCATTAAGGGGGGGCGGGAAATCCACCCCCATCGGCACCCGCTCTGAGTTTAGCATCCTGTAAGCTTGGAGGAAGTGCAAAAGCCCTCTGCTTTGTTTTGCTTTTTGAATTTGGTAGTAAATAAGTCCAAAGCAAACTGTCCTAACAGAGAGGTGTACAATGTACTGTTAAATCTTTCTGACTGATGGTTGCAAAACCATGCCCGTTGAAAGCTGTGTGGGCTTTCAACACTTTTAGGGTGAAGTCTGTCTTAGCATTTAAGAGGGATAGTGAGTATGTTCATCAGTGTCCAACTTGTCCCGTGGAGTTTCAGTGGAGGTGACTTCACTGTAGCTAAAGGGAAGAATTTAGCAGTAGGGTTGAAAAGAAGAGTGCTGATCAGCAAGAGGTCCCTACGCAACCAGTGCTATTTGGAAAAGGGAAAGCTGTAGGTAGAAGCTGAGTTCATAATTTAACGGCCTCTAAATATAAATAAGTGGAGAGATTATATCCAAGAAGTATTGCTATAGCAGAACAGCCTGTGAAAGAGACAGATTGTTGATATTACAGAATGTACTTTGTCTCAGATATGTCTTTGGTAGTGAGAAGTGAAGTTCTTTCCCAGTTCCACATTTATATTCTTCAGTGAGCTTTAAAGCCAGCAGATTTGGTTTCAATTATCAGCCTAGAAGTGTAGAACTTTCTTCCTGTCATTTTAAACAAACAAACAAACACATTAGAGTTAAGGGGAGAGTTTAAAGAAAAGCTGTAAGAAGTCTTTCTTTGACCACTGCATCTCAAGCACCCTTTGCTGCTTGGGTAGAGTACTGCTCTTAGCCTCTGCTAAGGCTCTTAAGGTGAACAGACCAAGCCCAAGCAAGCTTGTAGCCCCTGGAAAATGCTGTTTCTCCATGTTGCTGCAACCCGTCTCTTAGTACATTAACACAGTACTCTTGCCTACCTCCTGGGGATGCAATCACATTGTTCCTCGCACCTTGAGGTACATCCCGTTCCTGCTCCCTGATTCCTGATGTGCTCTCACAGTGCTGTCCCTCCCTCATGCCCTCTGGCCGGGTGGAAGTGTAGCTGTCTCAAAAGTCCATCCTTCATCCTGCAGGCTCTGTCTGTGAAGGAGCGCTATCATTTTGCAACCACTGCCCTGCACCGCTTGATTGCTATGGCTGAGATCATGCAGCAGCCCTCCCACCACACCAAGCTCTTGCTGCAGCTTTCTCAGCCTAACTCAGCTTGCAGAGTGGTGGAAATAAACACAGTGACTCAGAAAAAAATGACACAGCTTGTAGCAGACACTTCTGCTGCTTCTGTCTTCTCTAATACGTGGAGCTCATGCCTTGTATCTAAGCAACCCCCCTCTCTTGATTTGTGATTGACAAACTGTCTCTCTTGCTACCACGTCTGGGTGTTGATACTGAGAGTTCTCCACTTATCTTATTTGGCCAGCTGTTTGCAGAGTATTGATGATTTGAAAGAAGCAAGAGCAGCCCCACCTTTCTTATATATAACCTCCCTCCTTCCCTTGGCCTTGGTTGGGGTTGAGGAGCAGGCTCGTACAACATGGCTGTGCCATCAGTAGCAAGCTGCAGGGCATTCCTGGGGTGCAGTATCCTGCCGAAGCCGTGCTTCTCCATCAGCAGTAGCTGCAGCCAGGCTTCAGGCACACTTGTTAGGTGGGGGTGAGTTTCGGAATGAATATGCAGTAGGATGGCAGGTAATAAATCATCCACAATGAAAACAAAGAGTGAACCAAGCAGTCCCAGAAGCTCTATGGAGGCAATCCGTCCATCATCAGCCCACAGGTTATGGCCCAGGTGTTAACAGGGCACTATATTTATTACCTCGTTATTATTTGCAGTAAGTCAATCCAACCTTTAATTAATGCCCTTCTCTCTTCCCCCAGCCGCTGGCCACAATGCTTTCTTGGAGCATATGTTTATAAAACTACATACTGTGCTCAGAAGGGAAATTCAGAAGTGTCTGTATGAAGCCTGCCTGGCGTCCTAACTGCTGCTGTGAAAATTCATGGTGTACATGGCTGATAATCTGAGACTTGCCAGAATACCACCTTGTCACGTGCCTGATTGTTTTGACCACTAAATTCCTCTCTAAGATTGTGTGTGCATATAGACATAAATCCTACTGCCTTTCCACTCTCTACTCCTTCAGTGGCAGCTCCCATTTAAGATGTTTTTGTCTGCTGTTCAGTTCCCTCTCCGCAGGAGAGTAGCTGCATGCCCTCTCATGAGATTCAGCTGATACGATGGAGGTACTCTAAACTGAAATGATGCAGTTGTAAAAAATACCTCCCACATCCCTGGAAAAAAAAATATTCTCCATTCACCTCTGCTCCTTGGTGAAGAGATAAATTGCTGTTCATTTCTGTAATTGTTCAGCTACAATGATGCTGAGGAGGCCTCTGTAATGTCATCTAAGTCCAAGGGTAGTGTCCTTCTCATAATGCTCCCTTGTGAAGAAAAAGATGTGCCAATTTGTCATGAGTGTACTGGTAAACTGGAACCCGAATACGAGTTACTGGGGTGCTTCTATTCTCATTGATTCTAGTGTGGTTTTGTGACAAAATTTCAAAATTTAGAACAGTGATTTATTCTTTCCTAAATTAAATTTTAAGGTATTGTCTCAGTTTCCTAGAGGGCATAAGAGAAAATTTGAAATGGAAAGTACCTTTAAATGCACGCTCTTCCAAACCAAGTGCTTTCCACGTAATTTCTGTAGAAATGGAGGAACATATGTCTGGATCAGGACTTTTGTTAATATGGTAAATTTTAGTCCAGAAAAATCAGATTTTGGAATTTAAAACTTCAGAACATCAAGGAGGATTTGAGAAAGCTCTCATGACTGAGTGATGAAGGCAAAACTTTAATAAAAACACCGTCTGGAAGAACACTCTAGGGCTATTATTGCTGTTATTGTCATCATTAGCACTGAACACCTGATAGGGCATCAGCAGTCAAGGGAGCGGGGCAGGAAGAGCTGAGGGCCCCTTCACCCCTTCACCCCCATCTGTGCCTGTCTGGTGAGGCAAACATGCCCCTGAGCTCAGGGTGGTCCTTGGCTGGTACTGCTTGGAGTGTGCGCTCCCATGAGAGTCCACTGAGATCAGGGGTGCCATGTGGCGACCTCACCTATATGTGCATGATAAAATAACCCCATACTCATTGAATCAGCTGGGGTTTTTTTGAGTGAAGGATGACTAGTTTTTGGGTTGTTTGTTTTTTTTTTTTAATTTTATTTTAAATCAAATCTCTTAAATAAGAGCATTTTAGTGATTTGTCTCAGCTTACTGAAACTGTTTCTTTTTGCCTTCCTAAACAACTCTGTATCTAACAACCCGTCCCAAGCTTAGAGAAACATGTGTGTACATTACTGCTTTATTGGTAGCACATCACGGCACTTCCCTATATGACACAGGGCATGTTCAGTTTTTCCCAGACAATATCAGTCTGTCATTCTTGGAGAGGATACTGTAAGTACAATCCATCCAGAGACGGCTCTTCCAGTTTCCGAAGTTTATTGCTAATGAGGATGCACATAGGATGTAATCACTGGCAGGAGCCTCTGCTTCAGGGTACAGTGAGGCCAGCAGACAAGGAAGCGGCCAATTTTATCTGGCTGTTCACTGTCCCTTTTATCAGAGTTGTTTGGCTGGAGTTCAGGGGTGTTAGAGGCTTTGGCTTGTAGAGTTGAGTGACAAGGTGTGAGAGGACATGAGACAAAGCCTAAGAGCAGCAAATATCTGCATGTTGAGAGAGTCAGCTTTGCATTTCACTGCAAAAGCTGAAGCTGTTTTTTTTTTAAAAAAAACAAAACTGTAAGAGCTACTGTCTGAGCTTTGCTAAAGAGATACAGGAAGGTATCATTCCAGTAGGGCTGGTCAAAACTAGCATCCATTTGTAATAACCCCTATAACCTCATTAATCTGCAGATGCTTTGCTGCCAGCATGACCTGGCCTTAGCAGGCTGCTGCCACAGATAAAAAGAGAAGGAAAATCACCATGTTTTAATATGAGCAGTGGTTATTTATGGCAGGTGCCATCAGTTTCCAGTGGGTTGCAGTGGATTTTTGATGTCAGAAGGGAAAAACTATTTAGCAGCCAGGGCATTATGGCAATTTGAGACTACTCACAGCCTGCTTTGCTAGGTTAAGTATTTAATTATCTGCAACTCCCAGTGAAGTCCTTGACAGCATGTGGCACAGAGTACCCTCAGCCCCAAAGAACAGTCAAGTTGTGACGTGTATTAGTAAATGTTCCTTGCACTGCTTACATGGGAGTTGTGCATTGCTGCTGGCTCTGTGCAAGTGGCAAAGGACGTATCTACAGCTTGCAATGGGACATGTGGCTGAGGCAGGAGATAAGTAAGCTATAGGATGGGTTGGGTGAATGAGATGGGGTGCAGAGCTGTACTGACAAGAGCTGTACAGCTCCAGAGACATTGCAGCCACTGCTAGCTCAGGTGTCTGTGCCCACCATGCACAGAGTTGGGCTGAAAGAGAACGCATGCATCAATTGACTTGTTGGGTTTTGATGGTAGGTGAAAGCCAACCAACAGTCATTGTAAGCCAAATGGCAATTCTGTATCAGCTAGTCGTTGAAGACAGGGTTTATTATGCCTTCTATTAATCCTTTCCAAATTATGTGATAGCTCCTATATCCTTCTGTCCTCTGGCCTCAAGAGGACTACTGGTAAGAGGCAGTCCCTGTTGGAGTCGGGGTTAGTATTCAGATGTTGCGGACACAAGTGTCCACCTCACCTCACCTCACCTCACCTCACCTCATTAGGATCAAGTTGACTTTGCCACCCTGTGACCCCATATTATAAAGGTAAAGACCTTCTTCCATGTAGCCATATTGAAGTGAAGATAGCCTCAACATCCTTCTCTTGGTTTGAAATGTTGTAATCTTCCTCTGCAAAAATTTAGCTTTGGAGCTTGCTTTTTGCAGTGGGGTTGGTAGTACATCTCCCCAGTGATGACATAGTGTGTGTTCAGTCATCCTAAGTCTTTTTCACCCTTTAAAGTGTCAGTTTTCAAATGTATTGAATCAACTGTGGCGTTTTGTTTTTTTTTTTTTTCTTTCTTTTATCCTGTGCAGTGTTTGAAAATAAAGATAAAATTGTGATCATCATGGAGTATGCAAGTAAAGGAGAGTTGTATGATTACATCAGTGAGAGACGGCGATTGAGTGAAAGAGAGACAAGACACTTCTTTCGACAAATAGTCTCTGCTGTACATTACTGCCACAAGGTAAGCAAAAGATTTGATGTTAAAAAATGCAGTTTGAAGGCTAAGTAGTGACTTATGTATTTCAAAGCATGTCTGAGGCAACAGAATTCATTATTAAGTATGACAGGATATGACTATATCAGTACAACAGGAGATCTTCATTAAAAGTGCTACAGTAGTTCACTGCCTGTTTTTAAAGACTAAGGATATTTTCCTGTGTTACAGCAGATACCAGCCACTCCCTTACATTAGCCCTACATGGCATTTCTGCCTTGGAGATAATTCTCCTGACATTAAAAAAAAAATCAATTAACAACATAAAATAGAAAAGGCATATCATAGAACTTCTACAACATTAATATTAATACATTCAGACAAATTATAGTTTGCAATTAGAATATGCAAGCGAACAACTTTAGAATAGGAGATAAAATATATGAAAGAAAAAAGCCCAGAGAAAGGTACGAGTGTTCGTGTATGAGCTTTAGCATGTACTCATTCTGGACAGGCAAAAGTAACTTTTTCAGGTGTAGCAGGAGCACTAGAAAGATACCCTTTGCTAATGACTTCATCCATCATGGTACCCACTAGAACGACAATTTAAGCAATTAAACCCAAGGTAGCTGACTGGCTGTCATCATGGACCTTTTATCCCTGCTTATGAACCAACTGTATAGAGCCAAAACTTGCATGAGGCTAAAGGCAATGAGCAGCTAACACATTTTTTTATTTGACTTGTTAAATACTTTAATCTCCACTTGAATTCTGATAAACAGGGGTGGTTTTCAAAGTCCTCACTGCGCATCGCTGAAAAGATGCGGCACCCGTCCCTGTGCAGTTAATTTTTCCCAAATTTCTTTAAAGGCGGCTCTGACCTAAACCCAGCTTGTTCACTTCCATCCTTAACGTTTACAGTCCTTTAGGATTATAACTCCCCCGATCCACGTGGCTGCACATTGGAGGAATGAGGGCTTTTGTAAGGACTAACGTCATTGACAGATATTGTTTTCTGGTGCCTGGGAAGAATATATTGCTTTCACGCAGTGGGGATAGGATCTGGGCTGGAATTAAGTTCGGAAAAGGCACCCCCCAGTCCCCCACCCCCCCCTGCTGTTTTAGAAGCTTTGTGGGAGGACGGATTCCAGTCATTCTTCCCTTAACCACACACCAAGTGACTAATGCATCGCCTGTCACTAGTCACTGGGCCGTGAGTGTTATGACAGTGAAGTCAGCCCTGAAACGTAGATGCAAAGACCACCCTGCCAGCTCACCTTTAATTTTCCTGATATTTTCTCATGTTCTTCCCTCTGTTTTTTCCTTCCTTGTTTCAGAATGGTGTTGTCCACAGGGACCTAAAACTGGAAAACATCCTTCTTGATGACAATTTTAATATTAAGGTAGGATTATTTTTCTCAGCTTCTCAGAATGGATTTGCATTTTTTGCAACATTTTTGTCCAAGGTATTAGAAGAGCCAGTGTTATGGCAACAGCTACTAAGCAACAGCATCTGGCAAGAGGCTCAGGGGTTTGGAGGTTGGGGAAAGAGCACCACTGATGACGAGTCATACACGCTAAATGAAGCTTTGCAGATTTGGGGGAGAAGGTCCTATCCTGCCACCCATGGGCCATGATTCCCAAAGCAGCATCTATTTACTGGTAGGGAACAGCAGAGCACTTCGTGCAGTTGGGATATTGTACAAATGATATTATTGCTGGCTGCTGCTGGGGCTAGGAAAAAGCTCTCCTGGTCTACAGGGTTCAAGTGCCTCCTACAGAACACTCTGAACATCCTTTTGATCATGGCTGGAAAATAAGCAAATAGAGTTTCAAAATAAACCTAGTAAAGCATATGTGCTTCATTAGGAAATGGCCTTGGAACTCCAGACACAAACGTATACTTTGGATAGTGATGTCGTTTCCATGTCATTTCTCCCCAGTGAAAGCATGGGAATGACCTTTTTTCCTTTCTTTTTTTTTTTTTTTTTCCTAATANAGCTGTAGCACAAGGATAAATCATGCAGAGATGAGTGTAGTTTCCAGGTGGCTGAACCTGTTTCACTTTCAGCTTTGTTCTTCCCTGGGTAGCTGGATGTGAGGGTGGCTGGGTGTGCTCATGTATGGGCAAACAGAGGGAGGGACGCCAATGAGTTTCTGCTGATGCTTGGGCATCCCTGCTTAATTAGCAAAGCAAAAGGAGGAGCTCCCTGTGTAGCCAAGTATCTAAATAGCCTGGATCTTCATTTTGTCTCCGCTGAAAGCCATGGGGCTGCACGCACTGCCTTCAGCGCTGCATGCTGGAGAGATTGTCTTCATTTTAAGCTGATGTGCAATGGAAATGGAAAGTAACATATGGTAGCTGCCATCTGTGTAACGCTGATGACAGAAGCTAACTTGGATCAACTAGTGGATCAAAGGCACATAAATATGTGGCTTCTAAAAATAGGCTTTTACAGAAGGCCCATCCAATGCGATACTTGGATGTTTTGCTGTTAACATCCAATGTTAGAGTGAACCTCACTGCTCCTGTTCCTATAGGGACACTGGCTGCAGCAGTTCAAGCTGTTCTCAGCAGTGCTGAAAACAAAAAGTAGCCTTTCTAGGACATTGTATACGAAACAGGCTTCCGCAGGCAGGATGACCTTTCTTTCCGCATTACCCGCCAAACTATCTTCCCAGCTAATCAGAGAATTCTTGAGAGAAAAGAGGAATTTGGGGAATTTGCTAGCTGCGGTGGCCTGGATCTCCGCACTGTGGTCCTCATATGCAAAACCAATCACTTCCCCAAGCCTCCGGGGAGCTGTGCTTTGTCAGAAGGCTCTGCTCCCTCCCCTCTCTTCTTTATGGGAGTCTAATCGTCCTGTGGGGAGAGCAGGAGGGTGGGGCAGCGACGGGGCAGGGACGGGTAGTGTTGTGTTCACCTCCAGACCATGGAGGTGACCCAGGGGCTTCAGAACCACAGAGGAATTTCAGCTGCCATAGCGAGTGGCACTGCTGTGGAAGAAATCCGGGTACCTGCAACTCCCCACATCCCTTCCAATCATTTTGATGTCTTTTTCTTGAAGGATTCCCTTTTCTGAACTGGGCTGTGTTTAAGCTGCCATGTAGGTATTTTGCATATTTCCAGTATTTCCTCAGTTACTTCTCTGCAAACCATAAGGCACACCGCTGAGTGGGCAAGGCAGCCTCAGCGTGGGTAGGTGGCTGCAAGCTCCTTTGTTGTCCCCTGGTAACTATTTCCGCAAAGGGTGAAAATGAAGCTAAAAAATAGATTAAGCTTGGGAAGCAGTTGGAATTTTCTACATCTTACTATCAATAGTGTTTGAATTTGAGTTACTTCAAGAGATTACTTTTTGTATTGTTTTCCTTTTTCTCCCCACTCTCGTTTTTTACACCTCGTGACTAAGATTGGCTTTGAATACTTGATGTTAAGCACACTGCCACTATTTCCCTGATGCTGAAGCTTTGAATATGTTACTGTGGTTTCTATGTTACTTGCACAGAATTTTACTTCCCCCTTTTTCTTTGTTTCACTAAACAGTAACCGTTGGCAAGGAAACACATATGGAGCTGAAAATTATTTATTAGGAGTAAAGTTATCAGGTCCTCATTCTGAGAGTATTTATATATTGTTTATTCAGGCAGAAAAAGAGAAATATTCAGTTTGGGGTTTGGTATTGATTGATGGCTTCAAATACTCAGTGGAAGGCATTTTCTAGAAATGGAGTGATAGTCTCATCTGTACTTCCCCAGTATTTCTATTTCATTCAGTGGATTTCAAAACGCTTACAAAATTGGCAGCTTGATTTGAAGAATGAGAAAATGAAAGAAATCCCCTTGTTCTTGGGTGCAATGTGCAATTAAATACGTGTTTCTGAAGAAGGCAGTGATCTATACATTATGATATACACAAACATGTCATAGTAACGTGAAGAAAAAATACAAGATATTGTAAAAATAGATCCATGTATAGCAACTTAAGCAATACATTTAGAACAGGAAATAAAGAGGACAAGTAATCCATTAGAAATTATTATCCGACCTAAAAGGGCCCCAAGCCATTTTACATGATACTACACTAACTTGGAAACCATTCTTAAATTTTAGCTAATTAAATGAAGGTCATGAAGCAGCGTATGGAGACATAATCAGCTTTTTAAAAAGTTATAACAGTGAGGAAAAGTCTCTGGAAATGGAGTCATGTGTTGGAGTACAGCAACTAGGAAACATCACTGTCTGAAAACTGATAAAAATTACATGTTTCGAAGAGTTCTGCAGGTCCAGAGGCCAGAGGAAGAGGATAATGAGGGGAAGAAAGTGATCTGATCTGTAGTATATAATTATATTTTGCAGGGACTTGGTGTATGCGGTAATATTTCCTGCAAACTATTACTTAAAACATGTAAGTGCAGTAAACACAAGTGAATAAAATAAGTTTTAAACAATTGTGAGACTGAACATGCACACAGATCTATGGGGTACAAGGAGTTCATCCAGCCAATTAAATCAAACAGTACCTTGCCTTGCTCCCCAGATACTCACCCAACTATCTAGCAGAAACCCTGTGCATGAACGTTTCTCCTGGGAGCTAGCCTGTCTGCGGAGGTCAACAGTGGGGCACAATCCTAGAGCTTAACCTCACCAAGGCACTGCAGCCTCTCAGGGTAGAAAAATGTTATTTGCTTTCTTACCTTGTTCACGGTGCCATATTCTTTAGAGAAATAATGCAGTGATTAAATTAGGGTTTCTGCAGAATGCACAAGCCTCTCCTTACTCACATTCATGTGCCAGCTTCTAACAGCACAGTTCACCTTAAAATTTACTCTGTTCTCCTTTCAGCTGCCCACACTTGCTGCCTTCCACCCTCCAGCTCTGGATAACTCGGAGCTGCCCCCTCTGCTTGCCCTGGGTTCCCAGGGGTGGGTACAGCTGCTGCCCACACCGTGCAGCAGCAGAGCAGCCTCTCGCTGGCATTTTCATCCCATCAGGAGGATATCATCATACATAATTCTAACACAGCTGGAGGTGGGCAGGGTCAGACAGGCAGCAGGGCTGAGGCAGCCCCAAGGCACTGAAAGAGCTGAGTTGGTGAGTTAGAAAGCTCTTTGTGGGAAGAGATTCATGATGGCTTTAGGTGTCTGCCTTTGGTGGTCTTCAAAAAAGCCTTCTGGTGGTGCCTTCTTCTCTTCGTTAGTTTTAAAAGGACTGAGGATGATAGTTTTTGGTTCATTGTAGGCATGAATTTACTGGAAGAACTAGCAGTGGGGTGAGGGTGTAGCTGCCTCGGTTCTCCCATAGCTCCTGCAGTTTGGCCTGATGAGGACCACATGTGCCCAAGCACTGCAGCTCTCCCCAGTGCCCAAAATCCCCAAAACTGCATGCAGGGAGGTGGAGAGAAACTGCTGCCCAGTGTGGCAGCCAGGGCCCAAAATCCCCAAAACTGCATGCAGGGAGGTGGAGAGAAACTGCTGCCCAGTGTGGCAGCCAGGGAAATAGTGCCTTTTGCTAGTCTATCCAAATACCATGTCCCTGCCCCATGCCACAACCTACCCCCAGGGACACCTGTGTTATGCAGCCTGGCTCGATGGAGGGGGCCTCCTTTGTTCGCAGTAGGGCTGTGGCAGCTCCTGGGCTGGGAATTGCACCTAAAAGAGATGTCTAGCAGAGGCTGACATAAACTGTATGATCAACCCCAAAATGATAGAAGGAGAGAAAATGCAAGTATAATAGTAACATAATCCTAACTGCACTTTCTCTTGGGCCAGTAAGGGGACACCAATCAGACTAACCACTAAAACCCCATGAGGGTTTCATATATACAGAGTAAGTGTATGTAATTGGGATTTACCTTGCTGGAAGTCTCACCCACTGCACATATGTTTCATTTGCTTTAAGAGGCCTAATTATTTCTCTATCTACAGTACAAAGAGATAGATTTTTAAGAGGGATAGAACTGACAATTTCCATGAGTGCGAACTTCATGGAATTTATAGTCCACACTTAAACAATAAATTACATCTGGTTTATCATAGCTAACAGTAAATATGAAACATATACCTCCTGAAGTGAGGGGAATAAAAGTCCACTTCCCCACTCCTCCCAATTTAGGAAGTTTTTTTGACTTGATGCCTTAGTTCCATTTAAGTGCCAAGAACATGAAGTAATGTTGGCTTCTATTAATCTTGTTTTGGGGGGCATGACAGTTTTAATGGGAAAAGCTGATAAACATCAGTCTGTGAGTATGGGAGTGGACTGTAACATAAATACTCTTTTCCTGAATGGTCAAAATGAAAACATGAATGCCCAAGTCTGAGAGTTTCTTAGTGTGAACAATGGTATGTGTATCCCAATATATATCTTCATGCACATCCACATGCATTTTATACATTCCATGGTGTTAAGGGAATGTATTTTCTTAAGGAATCACACTGTGCAGTGTTTGTCCTTGTCTTAGCTGCATCCTGAACTAAAATAAAACTCAATGACCAGCACGAAGTTTTAGCACTGAAATGATCCCATTCTTCCCCTGATTGACAGGGTACACTTCATAAGGCTTAAAACCAACTTCCTGCAAGCCGGGCAGGGTGACTTGATAAGAAAGTGGAATTTAGGGCAATTAAGTGCAATCTGAGCCATGAGAATATGTTTGCAGACTGCAATTGTACACCAGCTGTTTTCAATGACATTCCAGCCATACAATGAAGATTTTACAAACCACATTTATTTAAGGGCTGAATTTTCTGCTGTGGGTTGATAATACGCTGTTTGGGGGACTGAGTGAATTCAAACTATGAATGGACAAGGTGAGATGAATTAACATTAATGAACAGGAATCAGTTGCCCTTTGAGCAGAATATTATGAGTTTGGATTGTTGGTGGAACACCTGCACAAGCAGAACATCAAAATAGGAGAGGGTGAAGCGTGAAATCTCATATCTGCTCTGTGACTTTAAAAATTTTGTGAAAACTGTATTTTTTTAAGAGTTTATATTTCTAACATAAAAGCATCTATATATCAATATCTATATCCAGTTTTAGATAAATTGTGTGTGTATATATACATTTCTATTTTGGGGTAAAGAAAAGAAATGGGGAACTTCTGTACATACTTCACCAACTTTGTTCATTTTGGTCTCAACTGTGACATTTTTAGGTGTAGCTGTAGTTGTTTAGGTAGTAGAGACAAATACTTTACGTCTCCCAAGAGTTCACTAGACATTGCAATTAAAGAGGTATTAGAGGCACTGATGATATGCATATTAGAAAGCCAGGAGTGAATGATGCTGCTGGTAAATCCTTTTCTTTTCCACTCACTTTGTCTTTTCTTGAATTTTCTATTGTGAAAATTCCTTGAGTTTAATTTCTTTCTGGTAGAAAAGACGCGAATAAGGTGAACAAAACACAGAGAAAACTCCTGTCTCTTAAAGATATAATACCTTTTTTAATGCCTGTCCTCTATGTCTTTTATGTCAGTAGTGGTCAGTAATAAAAGTATCTCTGGGAAACAGAAGTATTTCAGTTTTAAACAAGATAAAAAATGAGATGTGTTGCCTTGTGCTAGAGAAACAAAGGAAATGCAAAGGTTGTGGGAGTATTTAGCATTGCTATCCTCAGCCTTTGTTTTGTAAGAACAAGAACAGAGAATTGAAGTAAACAAAATATTTGGACCTGATCCTGCAATTCCTACATGGGCAAAATTCCCAACAGTCTCAAGGGAAGTTTTGTTTGTGTTGGGAAAGCCAGATTTGGGCCCATTGTTTCCAGTTAGGAACCAGACTTGTGTTTATTATCTCATGATAGACATCTTGTGTGCTTAACAGCTCAGATTCCTCAGCTGGAGTCCCTGAATCTGGAAGAGTTAGCGAGTGCCTCACTTTCCCCCTCCTTGAAGCATAGTTAAGTTCCAGATTATTTCAAAAATCACATCCTTCTGTAATGCTCAGTTTCCTGTGACACTCCTGCCTCACTCCTCCTGTTGGATTTAAAGGTCTTGGCTTTCGGCTTGCATGTGCGCGATAAGAAGTGTAGTACTTTCTGCTTGCTTTCCTTTGGCATTAATGATTATACAAGATGAAGAGCAATCAGTGGACAGCAGGCCCGGTGCCTCCCAGTATGAGATTGTCTTTGCAAGCATATGCAATTCTGCAAAAAATTACTGACTGATGGTTCTGCAGTCAGTCAGTGACCTGTCTGTGAATGGAGCCAAAGCATCCTTGTTCTTAATCTGGAGGATTTAACCTGGGGACCCTTCTCCTTCTCTGGAGGATCTTTACAGAGAAAAGTCAAAAAAATCATAGAATAATGGGTTGACCAGGGAACTTGAGAGATTATCTATGTTGAGATCCCTGGCCTACAGCAGGGTCAAATATAACTAAGTCTTTCCTGATAAAGGATTTTCTGTTGCATTAAGATATTGGTAATACTACAGACGCTTTGTGCAATTCTATTTGCAGATTGCTGATTTTGGACTCTCCAACCTGTATCATAAAGACAAGTTTCTGCAGACTTTTTGCGGAAGCCCACTGTATGCTTCCCCTGAAATTGTTAATGGACGACCTTACAGGGGCCCAGAGGTAAGAAGGATCAGCTTTTCCATGGTGGTATGGAGATGTCTTTGATGATAATGTTCTGGAGGGTTAGTCTTAATGCTAGTGTTATTGCACATGGGGGTTTGCTTGGGTGTCTCCTGTATTGAAAGTTCTCAAGCTGCCTTCGTTTGCTGTCATTTTCTTTGCCTGTGGTTAATCAGATATTAGATACTGGTTTGCTCATCAATAGGCGCAGCTGGATGTGATGCTGCTCTTGCGGTGCTAATGGCAGGGAGAAGGGTGGAGATCAGCTTTCCTGGGCTTCACATGCATTATCTCTGTATTTCAGGTTGACAGCTGGGCCCTTGGTGTATTGCTTTACACTCTGGTCTATGGAACGATGCCCTTTGATGGCTTCGATCACAAAAATCTCATCAGGCAGATCAGCAGTGGAGAATATCGTGAGCCAACGCAGACCTCAGGTATAAAAAAGGAGTGAGGGCAATGTATTGAGCTGACAGGAGTTCAGAATGGAGGGTTTGCCCAGCACCTTCCAACATGTTTTGGTGTCATAGTAGAATGCTAAAGAAAACAAAAATCTCATTCCCCTACTGACTTCATCAGTTATCAGTTCCCATCTGGGTACAGCATTTACCAAAAGCCCTTTTGAAATTAAAGTTTTATAGCAGATATATTTTTATTGCCTTGGGGAAGCTGTAATGGGCTCTTTTAACTAGGTCTGTGACAGTGGAAGGTCTGTTAGCTATTGCAAGTGGAATTGTTCAGACAAGCTGTAAACCGATACAAGATACTGGTACAGATCAGTCCTCTAGCTACACTGTAGTATATCACAAGCAGAGAGAGGATGAATGGTCAGAGCGACGCAGGCTCTTATCTAAGAAAGCAGGCCAAAATTAATTAATGCCACTATGTTCGCATTTACTTCTTCTTAGAGGGTAACACGTTAAGCAGTCACCTGACAGAAAAGCATCAACTAAGTCCGGGTCATTGATTATAATGACTCCTTCCAGCCTTAAACATCTATGTATGTATTATATTTAAATGAATATTTATCTTGTATCACTTGTTTGCCATCCCTTTCAATTTTCTGCCTTTTTGCTCTCTTGATGAAAATATACCTTTAAAATATACAGAAGACTACACTATTTATGGAAGAAGTAAATAAAAAAATGTGTAAATAATTTAAAATATAACAATTCCCTTTTGTTTTCCTCTAAGTTTTGTAATTATTAGAGTTGATAGGTTGGTAACTTCCTTCAGTAGTATGGAACTAATCACTGACTATGCAGTACAAATATTAATTGCTTCGATAACCCAGTGTACATTTCCCAGGGTGAATCATATTCTTCTGATAAGAAGTAGTACTGAAACGCATTTTCCAACATTGGCTGATGGCCAAAGCCTTGCCCATCCCCTTTCACTTCTCCTGTTGTAAGAAGCATTATTTTTGCTCATTTGATTGGCTTCACACTTCCATTTTAAACTGACAAAACTAAGAGTGCCCATATTCTAAATATTTTATATTCCATTCTTTGTCCATAGATGCTCGTGGTCTTATCAGATGGATGCTGATGGTGAACCCTGAACGCCGAGCAACCATTGAAGACATTGCTAACCACTGGTGGGTTAACTGGGGCTACAAGAGTAGTGTTTGTGACTGTGATGCCATGAGGGACTCTGAGTCCCCGTTGCTGGCAAGGTTCATTGATTGGCATCACCGTTCTACTGGTCTCCAACCAGAGACTGATACCAAAATGAAGTGCCTTTCTAAGCCCAAAGGTCCTGAAGTCACACTAGAGAGACAAAGGTCTCTGAAAAAATCAAAAAAGGAAAATGACATTGCACAGTCCATCCAGGAAGGAGGAGCTGAAAATGCATCCAAACCCACCTCCAAGAGACCCAAAGGCATCCTGAAGAAAAGGAGCAACAGTGAACATAGATCTCACAGTGCAGGTTTCATTGAAGGTGTGGTCAGCCCAGTGCTACCCTCTGCTTTTAAGCTGGAGCAAGAGTTGTGTAGGACTGGTGTAGCCGTTAAAAGTGTTGTGGAGGGAGAGGTAGCAGGCAAATATGGCACTAAGCAGTCTTCACTAATGCCAAAAAAAGGAATCTTAAAGAAGACTCAGCAGAGGGAATCTGGCTATTACTCCTCTCCAGAACGAAGTGAATCTTCTGAACTCTTGGACAATAATGATGAGACAGTAAACAGTGACACTTCTCCAGGGGTCACAGAGCCATCCAGAAATGGGTCTTACAGCCATTCTTGCAGGCGTAAGGGCATCTTGAAACATAACAGCAAGTATTCTACCAGCAGCACTGAATCCGCTTTGATTAGCCCTGACACACCAACGCTGGAGGCCATGGAAGAAGTGGTCCTGCCTGGGGATGCATTACCTCGAAGTTACAGTCGTCCTTCCAGTGTGATTAGTGATGACAGTATTTTGTCCAGTGACTCCTTTGATTTGCTGGATTTGCAAGAGAACAGGCCAAACAGACAGCGGATACGGAGCTGTGTCTCTGCTGAAAATTTCCTCCAGATCCAAGACTTTGAAGGACTTCAGAACCGCCCACGGCCACAGTATCTAAAACGTTATCGCAACCGTCTGGGGGACAGCAGTTTTTCCCTTCTCACAGACATGGATGATGTGACTCAGGTCTACAAGAAAGCCCTAGAGATCTGCAACAAGCTCAACTAGCAGAGGGAAGATGGAAAGGGAGGGAAGGGAGTTTTTCTGTGTACCTTTATGATGGAGTAAGCCAGGTCACTGATTTGCTAACGGTGGTAGATTTTGCTTCAAAGGACCTGACTGGTACCTACTTAGCTGAACTCCTAGTGAAGTAGCCCTAAAGCCATCTCACACTTCTCTAATTTTGTGTCCTCAAAATATTACCTACCTGACCAGAGAAAAACCTTTGGTCTTTGTGTATGTGATGAAAGCACATCGGGATCTAGCAGACAGAAGCATCAAGATTTGATGGTTCAAAGTCAAAGCTAGACAGAATTAAAACTGGAAGTGAGGGTCACACATTTTGAGAGTTTAGTGATTAATATTGGATTAGCTTCATCAAGAGATGAGCTGAATTATTCAAGTCAAATTTGGATGTCTTTTAGAAAGAGAGCCTTTATTTCCCCCTGAAGTTATTCATCTGGATACAGTCATTGCACGTTGGAAACCTTTGGCTTGCATTATGCAGGAGGTCAGGCTAGGTGGTCACCATGGTCCCTTCCACCAGGGTGACCTGAGAGGTTCTGAACACGTTCTGGGACAGATAATTTGAGACACTCACCTCAGAATAACCTCACGAGGTGTATGTGGACAAGCAATGGAGCAGGCATTCAGATCTGGCCCCTCCCACCGCCATTGCTCTTCAGTGAGCAGGAGGCCCTAAAATTGTTTCCAACTACCACTCCTACCAGCAAAACCAGTTGCAGAAATGATAATTGCAGAAATTATAATGGGAACTGGAAGGAATGGATGCTATCAGCAGCTAAATGACCTTTTAAGGCATTTCAACCCAAGTGTTCAGTTTGTGACTCTTTCAAAATGGCCAGCCAGATGAATGCCCAGACAGAGATGGATCTAACAAAGGGTCTCAAGGGTTAACTGACCCTCCAGTCTAGAGTTCAGCTGCTGTCAGCAAATGGTGCCACCTTGCTGTTAGCTTGTAGTATTTGAGGGTGACAGGTAGTTTGTGACCAGAATGTTAGGTAAGGAAAAGGTTGTAGCATGTAGGAAATGGATAGAGGTCAGAAAGTTAGTGAGAAGATGCCTTTCTCCAAATGAAAATGTTTCTAGGTAGGTAGTAATGGAGCAGAAAGAATTGAATGATGAAATGATAATGGTAGATTTGATAACAGAGTTAGCATAAAAATGTGGGCCTCTATAGTGTAGCTGGTACTGCGTGTGCAATGACACCAGTTTGAAAAAAAACAAGAAGGATATGTGTGTGTTTGTGTTCTCAGACATATCTAAATACCCAGACTGAAGGCTTCAACTCCCATAAAGGTACCACATGGGTCTACTGGATTACCTGAATGTAAGCCTATGTCAGAAAGGCACTGTGTGTTTGACAGGCCTGGGCAAACTGGAATCTTAAGGCCCATTTCAGTCTCATTTCTGTGAGCACATAGCCCTGGCTTTCTTGCAGGTGCACTGCTGCGAGTAAGTGGCAGGTTTCAGCCGATGATGTCAAATGATCCACAGCTGCAAAGCTTAATGTCTACATGCATACCCAGAGCAGAGGAGCATGAGGCAAGCTCCGTTCTCACTCCTACCGTGTAACTGGAACTGAAAGCAGAATTTGGCCTGCAGTGTCCAAAATCCTAGAGATTGTGGGGAAACAGAATAGAGTTCCTCTGGGGATTCCCTGGGAATCAGGGATAACCCCATAAATCGCTGGCGTCTGGGGAAGGGAGCTATTTCACTTGCAGATTCCTTATTCTGTGTATCATGGTACTTAAGTCTGCTGGTTTCTCCTAAAAATCAACTGGGCTGCCTAGCATAAAGATGAATGAGCTTGAATTTCCTAAATCAGTTAATCTGCTTCTATGGAGAACCTTTGCTTATTGTGAAACACTGGACCAAATTTGGCCCTGGAGTAAACGGCATCAATACCATGAAACCTATGAGAGACGAGCTCTCAGGTGGTCAAGTGCAATTTGGCTCACTGTTCATTTGCTCAGGAAGGGCAATTGCAGGTCATTTCTCTACAGATGTGTACCTCTCTCTATGATATTCAGACGTCCCATCTTCTCACAGGCCCTGCATGTGCTCTTTTAGCCCATCTGAAATCAACACCCCAGTTTGCAGTGTATTTAGTTAAAAAGTTTGCTGTGGTGCCTTTTAAAACAACTCGACATAATCTCCACGGCCTTTCTGAAACAAGGATGTGCTTTGCAGCCATGGCTTTTAACTCATGCCCGGGAGCATGAGCCAGATCCTCGGCTGGTGTAAATCAGTGCTGTCCCATTGACATGACGGAGCATCATGCCAGTGGGGTTACGCTGATTGACACCTTCCCTGCAGATCTGGCACTAAACCTTGAATGGATTTATAGAGGTTTCAGGACGAAGGGAAGGGAACTCAGCCGGCCATGGCCGGGAAGTGAGGAGCACCCCAGAAGCTCGTATCTCCTGAGGCTTTTGCCCAGGCCTGCTTCCTTGTGTGCAAATGTGAATGAGTGAGTGACTGCTTGCTGCCAAACTGGAAATGTTATGTAGGGATTTACTGGCATGTTACTGGCATGTTACATGTTTACTGGCATGTTATCATTCCTAGAAGAGAAGAAAAAAAAAAAACTTGACTGCACATTGTTATTATTAGTGTTGTGATTTTTATTTAATTTTTTTGTAATACAAAGTTGACTTTTTTTATTTGAATTTGTCTTTTTTTTATTTATTGGTCTGAAAGCCATTTCAAAGGTATAATAATATATTTGGTGTAATTTAATTGGTGCAACATTATTTTACAGCTCCAGCCAAAATTGTTTGGTGTTATTTTGGGGTTTTTTTTGTTGTTTTTTTTTTTTTCTCCCAGTCCTTGGTTGGTTTGAGCTCTACGAGGCACACAGGGGAAAACGCTGGATAATCACCCAAAGTGTTTGTATTTTTAATCTGATACTGTTTTTTATTAAATAAAATGAAATTAATGTAACTGTGAAGAGTCTCTCTCTCCCCCTTTTCTTTTTCACTCTACATCAGCATAAGCCAAGGCCAAATGGTAATGAACTTGTTATGCGGAAATACAGCAGCATCTCAGCACATTGTACCAAGTTGTTTATGCAAAGCTTCTTGGCTCGTTTGTGCATTCGAATATAATGTGGGTGGCCACAGAGACTCCCGTGCTACGAAGCGTTTGGCACTGCAAAACAGCCAGAGCTTTCAGCTATAGAAATGTTCGGTGAAGAAGAATAGCTGACTGGGGTTTCTCAGCTGGAGGTGAATGAGGATTGTGGACCAGGTGTGCTGCAGGTGAGATGGAGCAGGCTGGCTGACCAAACACGGCACAACTCATCTGTAGCCTGGAGACAGATGGTCATGGTCTGTTCCCCTCTCTGACAAGGAGAAGGACAATTTATTAACAATTTTAATGTTCCTGTTTGTATAATTTAGAGGTTGTTTGGGCAAAAAAAGACTGGTGGCCATGCGCTGCTGTCAAATATGGGATGGTTTCAGTCAGATGGTATTGAGCAGTCAGTGTAATCAGCTGGTGAGAGGGGAAAAAGGGAGTTGGTTTTCATTTTTTGGAGTCCCCTTGATAACCAGAAGGCTTTAGGTTGTTTTTCTTGGAAAGCAGGTGGGCATCATAAGGGAAACTGGGTGTTAGGTATGCTGGGTGTGCTGGGGACTTGTTAAAATAAAGAAAATGGTTGGCAATGTCCTAACGTTGGCTTTGAGCAAGACACCATTAAACTTCACCCTTGATGCAGCCAGCCAAGATACCTGTGGTGTATATTCTGCTTTTTAAATTACAGGAGGTTTGGATTAGGATCCAGCCTTTGGATATCATGCAAAAAAGGCTTTCATTTTTCTAATGCATTTTCTCTCTCGAGCTTTTTAAAGCAAGAAGCCATGGCTGTAGGTGCTAGATTTATTCACACTGCCACTTAAAAACCAGTGGGAAAAAAGGGAAAAAGCCAACAATGCAGAAGGGCAAACAGCATTAATACCTAACAAAGGGAATAATTAGCTGCTGTATGCTAATTGAGTCAGAAATTGTATAGATTCAAAGTCAGTACACGTGTTCTTGTATCTGAGGTAAATAAGGTCTAAATGTTTGGGTGCTGGGTGATGGCAAATGTAAGGCAAGTCTATTCTGTAATAGCAATTATGGAACTTTTTTTTTAACACACTAGGAAAAAAGTGAAGTTGAGGGCAAACCATTTGTTTTGTTTTAAAAATGACTTTTAGAAAGTTCTGGATGGCTGGGTATGGTGCGCATATGTGGCAAGCACTGAGAAGTAATTACATACATGTTTGTACAGCTCTGAGAGCACACACTTCTGGGGTGGGGAGAGGTGGGCGTCTATCTTTCCTATTTATTAAAGGAGATAGATGTACAGTGATATGCCTTAGCTGAAGTTACATAGTAAGTCTGTAGCCAGACCTGGTCTTCTTTTATGCTTGCTCCATGAGGATTCCAGTGTTTCTCAGGATTCACTGAATTTTTATGGATTGGGCAGGGCAGGAGCAAGGGAGCAAGACATGAGCCTTGGGAGCTATGCAGCTGAGAGACAAAAGCTGTAGTGTTTGTTTTTTTTTAATACAGCCACAAATAGTCTTGTCCATTATAACCCTTTCTTTACTTCATCGATAATCTCTACTTCTGATCCTGTAAAGCCTGTGCATGTGAGCAACATGATAATGTTGAGGATCCCTCACACTTCCGTGGTAGGCTTGCTGAAGTCCAGGGGCTCACATGAGCAGCACTGCCTGATGCTGAGTGATGCTTCCAGGTATCAGTAGAGCACTTGGAGGCCAGCACAAAAACTTGCAGGAGAGCCTGACTGCTCCTCAGGGCTCACCAGCCCCAAATCACTGGTGCAGAGAGGGCTTGTGCCGACACAGCGGGAGGCAGCTGTCTTCCAGTGCTGTCACAGGCTCTGCGGTGGTGCCCACAGCCAACCCGTAGAGCTGGCAAGAGAAACAAAATTCAGAGCAAAGTGATACAGCACAATTTCTAGCCGTAGAAGTTTGCATTTGATTTGTAGCTGTGTCTCTTCTCATAGAAGAGACTGGTCTCCATTTAGAGACTTCAGGGACTGTGAAAGTAAGGCACTAAACTGAGGTGAATAGATAGCATTTTTAGTTATTGCAGACAAATGTATTTACAGATAAATTTGCTAAGGAGTCCATAAGCATGTGTAATAATAAACTTGCAACACCAGAGCCTCAGTTATAGCTACAGGGTAAGTCATAACAAGTCAAATGAAGGGGTAAGTCCAATACTCATGTAAATTCGGTGTATATGAGAAGCTTATTAGTTTAGTTCAACATTTATCTCGGTGATTCACATCTCATTTTAATGAGATGCTTCTGGAGGCAAATTTGCAGGAATGCTTTTGTTGAGCCAATAGAAACTCCGGTGTTTGCTAGCATCAGCCCAGGCTCCCCAGTACCTGTCCCAGGGTTACTGGTTTCAGGGTTTCAGCTGGAAGTTTTACCACAGAAGAGAACAAGTCATGTTTCCCCTGGATTAATGGTATTTAGTATTCGACTAGGGCTTTTTTTGGTGGAGCTGTCTTTTCTTCCTTGCCAAACCAAGACATCTTTCTCATAAAAGACTGAGTAATTTGGCTGGAGAAGCAACTTTTTTGGATAGATGATCTGAGCGTTTTGTTTCTGGCTATCTCTCTCTAGCCCTTATCCCCCGCCCCATATTTCCTGGAATTTCATCAGTGCAGAAAAACCTTTGGTTTGCATATCATCTGGCCATACAGAACCCTGCACTTTTAAGGACATTACATATATTTGCACCGATGATTAATTGTTCCTTGGAAAAGCATTTTACAAGACAGTTTTATGTACCACCAGAAGGCTCCTCATCCCAACTCATGTGCTGGGCTTAGAGCTCACACTGAGAAGTGCACCAGGCCCAGGGCAATGAAGGGATTAGATAGTGACTGCCATCAAAATAAGGAAATCAGCTGTGGGTGGTGGCGATAGGTGCACTTGCAGGTCAGGACATCGCCCTACTCCTTCATTCAGCAAAGCGGCTCTACTGCTGGCACCAACTCAGGGTTTTTTTGACACTGAGCACCTCTGAAAACTCAGGCCTGAGCTTTCTCACAACGCACACCCAGCACCGAAGCCTTTGCTGTCAGTGACCATGTGGAAATGTTGGCATCAATGCGCCTTGATGTTCTTTTTTTTGCCCTTTCACCTTTCACTTTACCCTATTTGTTTAACACAAATAATGTCCCTCACTCTCTCATGTAGTCCAAATCTTGTTTGCTGTCCTGTTTAGTTTTGCTTCGTAGGCTGTAATACCCTGTCAGGACAGTGGGTTGAACTTTGCTCATGAGGTGCTTTTGCAGCGCTAACCCTGGCCTTGGCATCACCTCTGCTTTGGAGGCAGTTTGGATTGCTGGCCAAAGGCACAGTCTTGTTCTGCAGCAGCGGCTCCAGCTCTGGTGCTTTGCAGCAGGCAACATTTCTTCATGGATGCAGAAACTGTGGACGGGACCTTGAGCTAATAGCAGGGAGCTCTCTGAAAGAGACACCATGCTGAGGAACAATGAAAAAGCTGGGCTGCCAGGACAAATGGATTAGACCAACCGAATATAAATCCCTGGAAGATGGTGGTGAGATTATACCCTACCCAGCAGGAATCCACTTAGAAAAATGTGCTCCTTTCATAGGCTGGGGAGATAGTATTGCATTTAGAAATACAAGCAAGAAACAGCTGTAGAAGAACTGGCTGAAAAGCTGGGGAAGAGGGAGTTTGTCTTGTGGCTCTGCAGAATAGTTTATTAACAGACCCCTCCAAATTTCAGCCTCAAAGATAATAGGACAAGACATAATTTAAATAGAACCAAGGGGAAAACAAATGCATTACAGATGTTAAGAAATATGTAAATATATGTTTATATTTACATATAAAGCCCTAGCTGCCTGTCAGGCAAGTTTGCTAGGACCAGAGTGTGTGTCATCATCCCAGCTGCACTGGGAATTATCAAAAATATTTCTTTAAATGTTCCTTCAAACTCTGTTGTTCTCTTCAGCTGCACGTCCCAGAGCTTGACGGTTTAATCAGAAGATTTCTTGAGACAAGGGATCTGCCGCATGAGAAGAGAGGTTTGCTAAATTCCCATACAACTCAGTGCCACAAGGAATGTTCAGTCAGCTCTGGCCCTTAGAAACCCCAAGGTAGTTAATCCCCTTGTGCTCCCAGGAAAAATTTGTGTCAGAGTGGAAAGAGGCAATGGGTAATGGTTGATATTAGATCCCCAGATAGTGCAAACTGATGTTGACCCAAACCGGACAAGCATCGAGCCTTAAAAAATAAATTAATATAATTGTGAAATTCTGGTTGGATTCAGTGGGGATAGCTTCAGGTCCCACATGCTCACCATGTGATTTCTCCTTATGAAGAGTTCTGGATTTTCAAAAGTGGTTTTAGAAATATCTGTTTCCGAGAAGCCAGTTTGAGCTGCCTACACCTGAATTTTTGAAACTAATGGCCACCTTCTGCTCCCCATGACCTCAGCCTGAGCCATGGTCACTTGGTGCTTAGAAGGATAAGGCTTACTGGACCTCAGGCTGGACATTTCAAAACGGAGATACTCCAAGCAAGTAACTTTGAAATCTTTAGCCTTGCCTTAGCTGGCAGGCGTCTTTCAAATCATTGACACACCAGGGTGTTGTATAAGTATGTCCCTGCTTCCAAGATTTTTGGGGAAATTGCACAATTCTTCTGCTGAAACAGGATTTATCGTTAATAGTGGTTTTTTAGGAAATCAAAGTGTTTTTAATTTCTTGGGATTGGGTGACTTGGAATACTGCTTACAGTACAGGGAGCCTCAGCCCCTTGCAAACAAGACACTTGCAAAGCTCCCAACAACCCAGAGCTTGTGTTATAGTTCAATAAATCTGCCATCTCCTACGGGAAGTGAACTGGTGCTGTTGGTCAGGTTTCTAAAGTGGTCTTAAACCAGTGTATCCCACCAGATCAGTGGCAATAGCATGCAGATCAGTCCATGTCTGGATGGGCATGGAAACTGCCATCCTTTGACATTAATAGAGAAGGCACAACAGCCCATATGGGTAGGACATGAACAGAGTCACATGGTCTATGAAGAAAACACTGCAGTGGCCATCATAGTTCCTTTTTACCAGAGCCAAAATGCTATTTTCTGAAAAGTTCCAGATTAAGGCCCTGATCTGGCAATGAATTAGGTAACTCTGGAAGAAATGAAACTACTGATGTTTACAGAAAACAAGGCAGAGTAGGGGTTACATTTCATCTTGATGAAAGAGCAGAGGGACAGTCTTTTCTTGCACTGGAGATAAGTGAATAAATCCATTTCCTCCTGGTGTTCCATTCTAAAACTGGAGCAGATTTACTGGAGCCTCCCTCATACTCTTCCCATGGCAAGTACAAGTGGTTAGGTTTGCTCGCAAGAGTTGCAAGTTTGCACCTTGTCATCATTTACAGCAGAGCTGCAATACTGCATGGAGGATAGGCTCCTGCTTGACAACTGTCAGAGGGAATGCTATTAGAGCCCCTCCAGGGATCCCTGGTACAAAGACAGAGACCATAATGTGCTTGAATGGGGCTGTCAGGGACAGCTTTTGTTAAAGTTCTGCCATGCAAAGAAAGGAAGATTTGCATATTTTCACCTCTGACATAAGCACCTCCCCAAACACCTGCAAAATCACCCTCGCCACAGAGGCAACCTCTAAAAATACTTCCAAAAACTCCATGTGTTGTGAGAGAACCTCATTGCTTCATACAGCAGAAAATCCGTTTTTGTCAAGACACTCACTAAACCTTAATTAAAACTGTAGCCTTTCCACCATAAAGTTATCTGGCTTTTCTTTTGGCAAAGCTGGTACTGCTGAGACAGGAATTCCCACGTCTAGTTTATATGTCTTCCTCCCTTAAACCATTTCTTCTGAAGAAGCCCTGTAGCAAGGTCTTCCAGTTATAGAAACAATGCCCAAGTCAATCTAAGAAATGAAACAAAAATTATGTGACTTATGACCAGCCACAGCTTGTCCCCACAGCCTGCAGTGAACATTGCATATCTAGTGACAAGTTCCCAGAAATACCGTGAGGCCATACTGACTAACCGCTCACTGGTAGAAAATGTGTTGGAAGCATAGGAAGACTCTAGAGTAATTTAGTCCTCTGCCCTGCTATATATATACCTCACTCCTGGTAAACACTCCAAATAAACATTTAGTTTGCTGTTTTCTGGAAGGACTGTGAAAGCCTCAGAGATGCTTCAAGTAGCCTATGCACTGCAAGGTTCAAAAGAGAGATTTGATCTTTCACCACAAAAATACCCCCACTCTCTTTCACATGCATGTGAATAGAAAGCCTTTGTTCAGATCAAGCCAAGAAGAAATAAACTATTGTTGGAAGGTCATTTCAGCTTGCTTCAAGGGGTGAGGAAGAATTACAAAAACTAACCAAATGTGGTCTTCTTACCAGTGATTACAGATATTGTCTTTCAGTGGAACAGGCAAGTTTTTGTTAGAGATATCTATTCTTGTGTTGGACTAATTCATTGTAGGTTCAGGCTAGGGTTTTATAAAATGTCTAGTAGTTTTAGGTACCGCGGTTCCTGAGTGTCCCACTTGAGTCACCCTAGCAAGGTTTGCTTTTTAGAGAATGAGTGGTTCCTATGAGGAAACAGCAAATGTAGGCACTCAATCTGCCTGGCAGATCTTGGTGGTTGTTTCTTTGACTGGTGCTTGCCAGCATTCAGGAAATTATGAGTCCAGCTTGCCATTAGAGCAGAAAAGATGTCCAGTAATATGTTCTGTATTGATATTCAGAGGCTTTGCTTGGATTTCATACTCCACCTTAACATAAGTCTACCACCAGGTTGGCAGCAACCACATTAAGTCCATCTTCCAGCAAACCATCACTGCTTTTATAAAGAGTTTTGCTACAGCTAATAAATTCATTTTAAAGGGAGGGCAGGGAGGGGGCACATGTGACATTTCCAATACAACTCTGCCAGGATTTCCTGTAGTTGAGTCTTTTTATGAAATCTTCCCCCTTATCTCTCTCATATGAGGCCTGATTCACCAAATTACTCCTATAAATAACTTTCACATGTTTAAAGGTAGGCCTGCTTGTTCCTTGCTGACTCAGGGGTATGGCTTTCTATCTGACAGTGAAATGCTATCCGGGAAAATCCCCAAAGGTCAGTTTTCAGTATTATTTTTTGACATGAACTCAAAGAGGCTGGCAAAAACTCTTCAGTAGTGGTTTTCTAGAAAAAAACCTAAGGAATATTATATATCTGTCTTTCAGCAAATCTGAAGCTTTGGTACAAACCACAGCTTGCCTGGCTATGTCCTGTTTTCTTCTATTTTGAGTATTTATTTCTGCAGATAAATGGCTTGCAGTAGCCCGTCATACAAATGGTCATTAGCAAATCAAAGCTGATATTTTCAAAAACATTCAGCATAAGCTTAGCTCTGCTCTTGTTCAAGTTACTGGCAAAACCCCCAGTGATTTTTTTTTGCTTTTTCTGCAGATAGCCCCTCAAAAGCCTATCCTATGCCTTCACCCCAGAAGAAAATTTTCCCATTTCTGGTAGGATCATTATTAGGAGTTACTGCATAAGGAATGAACCCTTTGGCAAGATTATAATGGCAGCCCTGATCTTCTTTTATATAATTATGAATTCAGAAGGAATTCAATCAGCAAGCTTAGTGATGGAGAGAAAAGCTGAAGAGGTTGTTCTAGTACATCCAGGGTCCCTGTCATTTTTTAATTGTGTAGCTCATCTTCCCTGCTATAGTGGACAGGTCATCCTCACCTATGTGAAAAATGGTTGGTTTTATACGCAGATTTTTTTTTTCCCAAATGGCATAGGTAATGTTCTTAGGCTATGGTTTAAACTTCTTAAAAAACCCAACAAAAATAATAAAGTTTACCTTTAACCTGCTTGATTTCTTTTTAAGTGCCAAAGTAAAGTAAACAGTCTTTGAAGGAAAGAAAAAAGGCAAAGGCAGAGCTCAAAGCAAATGGATACTGCAGGGAGTCTCTCTTAGCTCTCTCCATCCTGACTTTCCTTGTCACCCCATGGGCCATGTAGCACGTCCCAGCATGGGCACATGCCAGGCACGTCAGCAGCAGCCTCCACTGCAAGCCCAGACCTTCTTGCTCCAAAAGTGCCATCGCGCCCAGGAAACCTCCCAGATCCCTGCTGTGTCATCCCTCCTGAATATCCTCTGTTCCACACACACCTTGAGCTGAATGACTTCAGGGATCCCCTTGGGGGTATTTGTATCCCACTTCCACCACTGTTTGTTTTGTTTTTTTCCTGGAGCTTGACCCACTGCTGCTCATTGCTAATCGAGGGCCAGGGCACCAGGACAATGTGTTTTCCTCCATTTTTTCCAAGCTAATTTGATTTGTGGGTTTGCACAGGCAACAGCAGAGACCAATTCTTAGCTGGACATCACATCCCATGGTTCATTCTCACTCCCCTAAAACAGGGCTAATTTACACCTTCTGCTGGGGCAGGCAATTTACTTTAAAAGTAGATAGCCAAGTATAGGAAGGAAAGGGGATGGGGGGGACAAAGCAGTTGGCTTCTGTGCTGGGAAGCCCTGTTAGGGTGAATGAAGGCTATCTTGTTTGCTGAGCTGCAGAACAAGAACGAAGAGTCACACCGGGACACCTCAGACCTGCAATAACCTGCTGAGCTAGCGGCCTCTGCTCTGCTGGCTAAAGCAGATGGGGAAGCCAGCTTGCCTGCATCCAGATGCATTTTTTTCAGTCGAGCATCTGCTCCTGGCTGCTCATCCAGCTTTCTTCCTATTCATAAAAATGAGTAATGTTATGATATTATTTTTATTAAAAAAATATGAACTAAGAAATAAAACTCTAGGCTGCATCTTCTGTGCACGCTTCCATATCTTTTGATCATTGCTGTCTGTGTGGAGAATATTGCAGGTTGCAAACTCCTTGTGGGGGTAAAATAACATGTACACAGCTATGCAATTTTTATGTGCATTTATACCACAGTCCTTAGCTGAGCACAACTCTGACTAATGTCATGATTACTCATGCCAGATGTCTCATGGCGGTGTTCAGGCTTTTGTTCCACTTTCATGATGACTATGGGGAGTGGTATTGGGCAGATCTTGCAGAATAAGTACCATCGTCAGGAAAAGAAATGAAAGTCATCTAGGATTTTGCTTCTGTTAGTGAGTGAAATCTGCTGTTCAGGACATTTTGAGCTATAGTAATAACAAAAGCAGCTCCCTCTCTTCTGTTTTTGCTTGGACTTGGACCTTTCTCTCAACTTTTCCACACTTGTATTCCGTATGAACTTATTGTGAGCAAAACCAAAGAAACTAGAGACCTGCATAACACGATTACTGTATAAGTGAATCTGGGTACAGACACAGTCTCATAGGAAAAGTTGTGAAAACAATATAATCCACTGGAAAAAATGAGACTTTTTTTCAGCTTCCCTTCAAATTGTAATTAAAGCATTTTGCCTAAATTCCCAAATTTCAGAAACTTCAGGCAGCCACTCTGATGTCTCATTCTACAGCTGTATTTAGAGGAGACCTGGGAATCTGTAAATAAGAGGCCTGAAGAATGAAGACTTCTGCCCTCAGGAAGGGTATTAATATTGAAGGACACCTATCTCAAGTATAGCATGCTTCTACCCCTGCTTCAGGGGATTTTCTTGCATCAGGGATTTTCCTGCTTCATTTGCTACTTTTCTGAAGGCATTTTGACTAGTTGGATTCCTCTTTACACTTTTTGTCATAGCTATGGTATTTGAGGGAGACAAAGTGAAAATCTACAAATCTGTATGCATACAACAAAGGAAGGAGCTGTTACTATATGCTTAAGGGCAAACAAAGGATTAGCTTCTAATCTGCCCCTTTTGCTAAACAGAAGTTATAGAGATTTACCAGACATGACTTGCATCTGTTTAAATTACAATTTATCATTTAGAAAATAACCAACCTTGGTACAAGCATTCCAATGGAAGAAGAATCAATTGCATTCCTTAGGAAATTGTTTCAGTCATTTATTACTAATACATGAAACTGAGATTTTCAGTCACCTTGAGAACTGAGCAGCCCAAGTCCTGAAGGTAGTTCATCTTTAAAATCTCCATGTGGGCGAATTTCTTTAGCATTTCGATAGTGTCCCTCTGGAACATGTCTGAAATGGAAAGTGTTATTAAGTCCCTGAAGTCTTTTGATCTCAAGGAGAAATTTAAAAATGGTTGGAGAATATAAATACTCAATGTACGCCCATCGTGTGCACTTAACCCCCTGCCCCTTTCTCCCCAAAGATCTGGCTATATACTAAATAATGACTGAATGAGTAAGTAGATATTGCCTGTGGCCAGAATCAATAGGTGTGCAAAACGCTTCTCTGGTTAAAATTCCATCTACTCCTGTGGGATGCATATGCTGGGAAATGCTTCCTTCTCATTTACATAGATCTGAAAAATGAAGTTTTGGCATTCTGTAGTCAGTGCTCAGAGAGTGAGTGCTGGGACATTGGAGTGCTTGCTTCACTCGTGCCAAACAAAAAACCAGTTCTGGATAATATTTTCTGAATAGCTTTTGAAAAAAACATCATTTTCCCCCATCAGTTAATAAATTTTCATGACAGGTAAGTTAATCTTCCAATAGTGCTCTATTGCACAGTCTACCCATAAAATGTGTACAAAATTCCTAATTAATCTCTCACAGCAATTAGCTTTGAAAAAAACTGCACAGGGTTTGAATTCTGTAAATAGTAATTGATATGAATTTTCAAAGGAAACCCTAAATTATTTGACCATGAATCTAAGTTTGTATTACAAAGAACAAATAATTAACCTAGAATAGAAACCATCCCTGATCTACTGATCTGCTGATCTACTGATTTTCTGATGCCTCTTCCTACTGCTATCAGTGATGGCGTGTGAAAAACAACCACAAAATATGTAACTTCATCATACCAGAAAGACACGTAAGTAGGAGAAGGAGACTGGATTTCAAGAAAGCAAGCTGGATTTATGGAGGAAGATTAAAAAAGCTAATTATGTTTAACTTGGCTGACAGACAGCTAAAAAGGGGATATGATAACTGCCTACAAATATTTCAAAGATGCAAAATACACCAAGGAAAGAGGGAAATAATTTGAGACAAAGTCTGGTAAAACAAAATTTAGGCTGGGTAGAATGCTAACAATGAGACCCGTCAGACTGCAGAAAAGTTTCCCGAGGGAATTAGTCAACACCTCATTAAAAATACCTTGGACAACACGCACTGAGGGGGATTGCGGGGAATAATCCTTCACTGAGAAAGTCAAGGACCAGAGAGCTTCAGAAGCCACATTCTGCTCTACTACCAGTGCTGTTGTCAATAGGATATGTTTTTAAAGGTTTCCCCAACAATGTTTTTGAGGCAGGGGATGTTTATTTCCACCCTGACAAACAGTAGGTGGAGGGAAGCTCTTTTTGAGGGAAATTACTCTTTTATGGAAACTCTGAAACATCAAGGGAAAGTCACTGTATTTGGAACTGGAGCTGTGCAACACAAATGGTGTCATGCTGACCTTCCCTTTCCCCAGGAAAGTTTCAGTGTGGGTGACAGGAATGCTCTGGTTGGAGTGCCAGGGAACTGGAGACAGTCTGGGGTTTGAATCATGTAGGTAGCTCCTCTTCAACATGAGATCCATGGTAGACTTGCACTTGAGGAGCTACCCCGTTTCAAAAGCCAACCTGCCTTGCATTGTGGGTTTTTTAACCTAAATCAGCTAATTTGATTTTGTCAACCCAGCTCCAGAGCACATTATTTTTTTGCCGTCTAGACCTACCTTCACTATTAGGGGGTGCAATTTCTATGCCAGAAATACCAGCCTATATTTTTTCCTGGGACTGGCTCCCCTGCATGATCTACCACAACTGACATTGGAGTAGAACAACTGTGAATCTACTTAGCGTCGGTCTTATGAAAGTCAGTGGAAACAGCTGATCCCTTAAAATGAGAAGGGAACTAATGTTTCACTGTACATTTATGCAGACGGAACTCCTCTGCCTCATACTAGGATAAACTGAAGCTAGGCAGCAGTGAATCAGACCTAATATGTTTAGTACTTGTATGCTAAATTTATGAGGCTCCCAGTGACATCTGCCTTACGTACAATGGTAGCACTCCCAGCAGGATGATCTAATCATTCATGAGGAATTACGGTACAATGTTGGAGTTTATTTAATGCTTAATGTTCACAACAACCTCCAGCATTGATTTTAATCTGGTTACTGCACACATTGTGAAACAGATCTCTGTGGTGCAGCAGCAGCAGCAGAAGAGATCAACCGCATCCCATGCAGCGTGGCGTATATCAGCAATACAAGGTTGCACTGTTTTTCTGACAAGCAGAGGAAGCAGAGTTGATTCATGCACCAGAATGATTCCTCTCACCAAGACACTTAGGAATGCACCAAAGGAAATCGGGCTTTCTCTGCAGGCTTCCTCTGAGCAACGGGCTTACTGTAAATAGCACTTTTTAAAAATGGTGCCCTTGACAAAAAGAGCAGGAAAATCTGTGGAAATTTGGATCCAACAGAAGGGATATGCAAGAAGTGCATGCCAAGGTGTTCATTTTGCAATATGTACTTGCAGTGGCACATTTTTCTGCTTCTAACATTGTATTCCCTCCCAAAGGGAGACTCAGGCTAAAAAAATTCTCTGCCTCCAGGAGATACACTGTCCTTTAAAAAGAACCAAGACTGGAAATAAAAAGGAGAGAGGATGTTCTTCCAAGCTGGTTACTCAAATTCTAAGGAAAAGGTTTCGAATCAGTGAATGAGCTTTTCATAACCAAAATCCCCTTCTGGGGTCCCTGCAGTTTGGGGCTGGAACATGCTTGGTTCATGTTGCCTTTGGGTCATTTTAACAGCAAATATTTCCTGAGCAGGCAGGGCAAATTGTCCTGCTAGTGGAATTTAGTCACAAGGTTTTAGGGAAATAACATTAATATTCACAGCTGCTGTGTCAGTGCCACAGAGAAGAAGCGGCTTCAGGAGGATGACTGGTTTGTATCCTTTCCAGCCTTCATCCAAGGCTGGCGAAATCATTTTGCTGATTTTCCCCTGGAGACATCACTGCTTTATCCACTCAATGATTTCTTGAGCTACTTGCTTAAAAGAAGTATTTACATGGCATCTGTTTGTTTGATTGATTGTTCTTATGACTTGTTGCCCGGCAGCCGCTTAAATATTACATTTGAAAAAATAGCACAAAAAATTCCTTCATGGTAAGTTAAAGTTACATCAAGGAGGTTCTCACATTTAACGGTCCTCCTGCAATCACATGTGACAACGTGGTGGGCAACAGGACTCAGCCAACTTGTTTGCCTTGGGCTGTCAGAGAAACAAATGACCATATACTTTTCCTAAAGAAGCTTATAACATCATTTCAAATGTCATGGGGCAACAGCCAAGGCTCATGTATTCTCCAAATGAAAACACACCGCCTATGTTTGAGCACTACTGACACAGATCCTGGTTTCTGGCTAGGAGGAGAAGCAACTGCACTGTGTCTCCCACAGCTGTGGAAACAGCTGGCAGACCATGACAGCTTCCTGTGGCTCCTCTTCTCAGCTGCCCCACATTTGTAGCATGGTCTCCCCGCTGCCCCTCACATGTTGCTTTGCTCAGTGAAATGACCCTTAGCGTGCCACTTGTAGGCAGGTCTCTCTGTGTGCCATGGCCGAGGATGCTTCAGGGTAGGGACATGAGCCCTTGGCCTGGCATGGGGTGGTAAGTGCCTGCCACAAACTCCCCTGAGCAAGAATCCAAACCACAGCTGTGTCCTGGGGAAATAGGGTCATCAGAGAGTGAGATGGAGGAGGGAGCGAGGTTAGTCATAGCAAGAAGCTCAAGAAAATAGAGGGGGTCATGTTGTGACGCTGTATCATTGACATTTGGGGTAACTTTGATGAAGTTGATGGTACAGGATGTTATTGGGTACCCCTGGGCTTCTCCCCCAGGAAGGCTTGGAGGGCTTGATCTCACCATTGGCAGTGGCTGTGGGGCTGGTGGGGGGGACACCCCCGCTAGCCTGGCAGCTAGTGCTAATTGTCAGCCACTCTGCAGACGCTTTGCACGGCTCCCGTGCCTCCGAGCCAGCGATAGTGTGAGCAAGCTGCCGAGGAACAGCACTATTATTGGGTAACATGTCTGGTTACTTTATAGACCCAGTTAACAAGAAAGGTGGGGGGGGGAATTCCTACATTGTGCAAAGGACTCTTTTCTGCCCCCCCTGTTGTTTGGACCTTTGCCACTGTTTAAATTTAAGCAGATTTGCTATCCCAACATCTGCAGTTTGATTATTTGACTATTGCCTGGCTCTTGGTCAAACCACAGCAGAACACGCTAGTCTGTGATTTACAGCCTGGGCTGCAATTATAATGGTTTTATTTTAGTTGGACCCCTATTTACAAGCTCATTTGTATTAGTGCACAGTGTTATAATAACAATGGTAGAATTATTAGGTCTCGCAGAAACAATCGCACATAGTAAATGGCTGCAGCTCACAGGGCGCTGCTTAAGTGCTCTAGCAGCCTGGTGATGTCTGTAACACAGGGGTTTCCATTTTAATAGCAAGGTGGGGAGGGGTGAGAAGAGGACTGGGGAGAGGGAAGGAGCCGAGGAGAAAAGTGGTTA
Source organism: Anhinga rufa (assembly GCA_013400875.1). NCBI lineage: Eukaryota > Metazoa > Chordata > Aves > Suliformes > Anhingidae > Anhinga > Anhinga rufa. The sequence goes on from VZTV01051450.1 coordinate 42,717, forward strand.
TTATTTATTCTTTTCTAAGTAAATAGAAAGGACGTGTGTTTCCTGGATTAGCAACTGAAAACAAATGCTGAGAGGGGAAAGCACTGGTGTTTCCTTCACCAAGGTTAAATAAGGTACTCTGCTGCAGTGCTGATGGCCGCTGGCTCCTCAGAGCTGCACTGCGCGCCATGCAAAACCCATGGCCAGGGGCACCTGCAGACACAGGGAGGGTCGTGGATGGCCCCAAGCATCTCGGCTCAGCCCGGGGAGCCCACAGCCACCCGTGATGGAAGTGCTTGGGGTGCACAAGCACAGTCCCACAGGCCTTTCCCAGCAGTGGGCCGGGGGAAGGACGAGGTGAGGCTGGGGAGTTTGGTGGCACCTCTGATGGGTGTGCACTGGGGGTCTGCCCTGCAGGTGCTGGCTCGGGCTGTCATCAGCCATTGGCAGGGTGTCCCGCCACCACGCAGGGCTGAGATGCTACTCCGCAGGCATTTTAGGGCTTGCCTTGGGACCCCTGTCTCACAAAACCCCTCCCTTTGTCTATAGCTGAAAGAATACCAGGGCTTTACCTGGCACACCGTGGATGCTGCTCAGCCAGACCCCACAACAAGGCCTTGGCCGCATATAGCTGGAGTTGACCACTGCCGCAGACTGCACACACACGATCTGCCGGCGTGAGGAGCACCAGCAGCTCCCACCAGAGACTTGCTGGTGTCTGGCATTTCTGAAAATTAAGTCCTTTAAGAGACTCATGGCCCCAGGGGGTCAGCGGCAGAGCTGGGATGGACACAATGTGGGGGAAGCTGGGCTTCAGTCCCCGCGCTGTCCCTGAAGGGTGCAGGGAAGGACAGGCTATCTCCTCTGTGGAAACGCTGCCTGAGGAATTCTACCTCTTGTCCCACTGCCAGCTGAAACATGAGTCCTGAAAAAGGTTGATTCTCTAGTCTCAGAGAGGAAAAAACATCTAACAGATCTGAATTTACTGCCCAGAAATACAGAAATCACAACCCAGGCTGCTCTCATACTCGAGCAGTTGATTTTAGGCTGCATTTTTGCTCCAGCTTTATAGGCCAAAGCACGCAGGGCTGGAGCTGCTACTCAGGTTACCAGGAGGAATTAAAACCACCTGTGGCAGGTGAGGCTACCGGTGGAAGTGGCCAAGGGGAAAATTTAGATTCTGTGAGTTTGAATGCCAAGTGTGGATGTTCTGCTTTGAGCCAAAGGAGAGCTTTTTGAGTTTGTTTTTTTTTTTTT
>VZTV01051454.1:0-19556 GCA_013400875.1 Anhinga rufa
CCCCGGGGGCTTTGCCCCGGCACCCCCGGGGTGGTGGGGAGGGTTATTGTCGGCTCGGCCAAATGCACAGCCACGCCTGGAGGCGAGATCCCCCGGCCTTTGTGGAGCGGGCTGGTCCTTTGCATGTGAATGGGGGAGTTTGGTAAATCCCCGGGCCTCGGCTGGGGCGAGGAGGAGGAGGAGGAGGAGGAAGGGGGGTCGCTCCCAGCTCGGGGTTAATGAAGTGGGAAAGGAGTCTTTCAGAGAGGCCTGCAAACAACCCCCCTCCCCGGGCAACAAACCCCCCGTCCCAAATCCTACATGGATTGACTTAAACCCAGGGGATAAGTGCTTTAAATTAATCTCATTGAATAAGAATGAGGCCAAACAAAACTCTTTAAAATCATATTAAAAATCTATCAAAGGACAACTTGCAGTGGGTGTGCTTTTCATTTTGTGAGCGCAAAGGCAAGGAGCATACAGCAACCTTCCTCCCATTTACACAGCAGGAATGGGAATCAAAGACATTCTCTAATATTTAATTGTCCTTGTAGCTGTAGCAGATTCCTCCTCTTACATTAACGAAGTACAAGGCTTCGTTACACGTCTGTAATTGCAATATTGAAATTTGCCATTTCACATCTGGAAGAAGCTGGAAACTCCTCTGTAACAGCGGGGCTGAGCCAGCGCCGTGACACAGCGACAGGGTCCGGTTTGTGTTACAGGGACGCAGGATTTGCCTTACAGGGAGAGAGCGGGGCAGAAACCTCCGCTCGGGGAAGGGGGAATGGCTGTGCTGGGTCTGGCTGGGAAGGAAAGAGAGCAGAGAAGTGAGGGCTGGAGCCGTCCCCTCCAGGGAGATCTCGAGCAAGGCAAGCTTCAAAATAAAGCAGTTTAGGGAAGACACGCCATGCTGTAGGCTCTGGTCAGAGAGCACCGCGCTTGCCGCGTGAACAGCATCTTGTGCGGGAAGATCTCAGCAGCCCAAAAAGCTGCTGAAGGACCAGCCTCACCTCCAGCTTGTGTGCGGGGACTGAGACGGGACCGCGCTGTCCAACCGCGGAACCCACCAGCACTGGTCCTGCACCCACAGCGGCCCCAGACCGGGCTGGAAATCCGCCCATTTCCAGAGGCCGGTGCCAGGCGGGCATGATCCTGGCAAGCTCTCAGGGGTGGGACAGGCTGTGCTGGGTTGAAATGAGCTGAAGCAGTAAAAATGGCACAGTTGAGAAGGGGCACCAGTCCCATTAAGCAAACCTTTGGAGCATTGCACCAGTTCTGCTCCACCGATTTCTCCCGGGGTATAAAGACTCCAACAGACAGGCTGCTGGTGGTTGGTTTCTGTCAGCTCCAGGCTCTGGATCCAAGACACAAACCAGTCAGTGCGGTGGGTTTGCCAGGACCAAACACAATCCTGGCTCTCAAGCCCCTTCTGGGCTTTTATGTGGCTTGAGGGCCATCTTCCTCTGCTCCTGACACAGCTTTAACCAGGACCGCCACCCTGGGAACAGGCAAAGAATGAAAGCTGCTCCTCTGAACATGCCAACACACACAAATGCAATGAAATCAGCAGAATTATTTCTAGCTGAGATATTTTACGGTTTTGTCTGAACACCAAACAAAATTATGCCAGAATGCAAAGCCCAGAACAATTGGTCCTTTGCCTGTCCTCTCCCCAGGCTTGTGGGGAAAAGAAATTGTTGTCAACAGGGAAGTTCTGTTGTTTTCTAGCCTGCTTAGTTATGGGTGCTTCTCAGTGGCGGGCTACCAGAGCTAAGGTGTCGTGCGTTTGACCCAGACACTGGAAGCGGGTGTTCAGCTGTGACCCTTGTCCCAAGGTGACCTCCTTGGTTTTTCCTATCCCAAAGACTCAAAGCATAAACTCAAGATGCTCCAGCTGCAGAGGAGAGGAGGATGTGGGCTCCTATTGCTGGCACAGGACACGGAGCCAGAAGAGAGCAGAGAAAAGGCACAAGAGCATCTCCTGGGAGAGGCAGGACTCCAGGCGTGAGAGCAGGGAGCAGAGGAGCAGCGAGGAAGGCAAACCCAAACCGAGTCCAGGTCTGACTCCCAGGCAGCTTTACATAAAAGCTCCACAGGGCCACTATTTCCACACCAAATGCAGAAACTTCGAGCTGCAGGAGAGCAAGGCCCCTGCCATTCACCGCAACTAAGACGACAAAGCAAACCTGCCCAAAGCCCACACTGGTGCAGCCAAACGACGCTGCGGTTTCACCAAACACTGCCAAGAGCCCATCTCCCCGCAGGCAGCTCCCACCCAGCCAAGACCCTCGCAATGCACGCCACGTACCTCAGAGCAAGAGGGGGCAAATTCCAGAGCAGTTCAGGGCGACGTCCACCTGCTCCATGCCAGGACTGAGCCAAGGGAACCCAGCGTGGCCCTCAGCAGCTCCTCCAGCTCAAGCCACCTGGGAGCCTCTGCACCCACACCAGCCCGTGCCTGCTGCAGCCGAGGGAGGCTCAGCTGGGCCACCCCTGCTCCACATACCACACCCTGCCCTGATGAAGAGGTGCTTTGAGTTGAGGACCAAATAACTCCAAACCTACCGGGTTCTTCCGGAACTGAGCGATGCACAAGGACAAAACCAGCTCGGAGCTGATCTAGAGCTGCCGAAGTGTAAGTAAGGGCAGAATGTGGTTCCTGCTGACCCAGCTACAATTCAACCACATTTTGCACATCGGTCTTCAAGTTTATTAAGAGCAAACTCTGCTTGGCTTCAGGTGTGCGTGCATTTAACAGTTTCTCTTTTGGTTTAACAATCTCCTCCTCTCCCTTTCCCTAATCACACAAGTAATCCAGAGCTATCTGCTAAAAGACGAAGCTGAAAGAAAAAAGCCATTCTATTTTTTTTTTTTTAAATCACATTACCCACCATAACCGTTTGTAACGCTACATGCCCAGGTAATAGAGACGGCAATGCGATTTCCTGACGTCTCTCACTGATGTGCTGTTGGCCTTTATTCCTATTATTATGAATTTGCCAATAGTCCTTATTAATTCATACGTGACAGTCAGCCAGGAGAAGGTCATATATTTTCCCCTCCTGCACAAGATCAGTTCTTCCCAAACTTACACTCTCTGCATCACTCTCTGAGTCATTTTCATCCTCAGGGGTTTCTTTGCTGTTTAAGTTGACATTTGCCTCAACCTGATTGCTCTTCCAAACAGTAATCATAATAAAATCAGGTGGGCTTTATTGTTATCTTCATCTAATAAATGTTAGTACCTTCATTCTCTCTGCAAAAACATGGTTAATTTTATATTGGAGCTTTTTTAACATCTTTCTTAAGTGTTCAGAAAAGTACTGCAGTAAAATCAGCACGTTTGGTAATTGCCTGGGAGGAAAAAAAATCTTGGTTCTCAACAGTTACATTCACTTCAGAAATTAAATACTTTTGGGCTGATTGCTTCCCTCCTACAGTCCTTAGTATGACTCACTATAGCCCAAAGTAGGTGCCCTCAATTCTGTACTCACAAAGCTGCTATCATTTTCATCTGATTATACTCCTTTTTCAGTAGTTTTCCCTTCTGGCACCTGAAATTGCCACTGGATTTGAGCACTTTCTGGTCCTGTGTTAAACAACGTGCCTGGCTCGGGTCGCGGGTGGGTTGCTCTTCCTCATCTCTTTCCTCGAGGAGGACACACGCAGGCAGCAGGAAGTTGTGTTTTGGTAGGGTTTTGCACTGTTTTCAAACGCGTACTTCTTGGCGCTTGTGTTACAGGAGGTGCTGGAAGAAGCACAGCGAGGAAGGCAGGGAGAGGGAGGTGGGCGCTCACCTGTAGGTCCTGCGGGAGTTGGTCGGTCCCCCGCAGGCCTTGGGGAGCACCCGCTCTCCCCCACGCGGCCCCCCACACCTCCCCAGCTCAAAGGGGAGCTTTGTCACGGGCTTCAGTAGAGCTCGGGTTCCACTTCACACGCTGGGCAAAGGTGAGCGCCAGCCTCGGCACATCTGAGGCCGTACCACATCCCTTTTCTCAGCCATCCCAGTTCTCTGATGAGAAGGAAGAACAAGAAAAAAGGCAAATGGGAAAAGCAAGAAGCGAAATCCATGAGCTTGGGACATGCTCAAGAAAGGCCTAGCCAAAGCAGCGAGAGCCCTGAGAGCCGGGGTTACTACTGGCGGTTGTTAGCAAGAGCCGGCAAAGGCTTTAATGTTCAGAGAGGTGAGACATTTCATACATACCCTGCGTTACAGAATTAGGTATGACAATACGCTGCAGGCAAGGAGAAGTTTGGAGACTGCTGGATTCCACACTGGCTCCTTCCCGCAGTGACAACGTTTGTTTCCAAATCCAGGAGTTTTGACATGAAGTTTGTGCCCGTGAGCTCTGCCCCAAAGGGACTGTGTGTCATTACACTGAAGAGCTCTTCACAATCTTACCACCTGCACTGAAATCGGGAAGACTCCTTATAGGTGGCAATATCTGACTAACAAGTGGTGTCCAGGCGCAGACCTTGCCCCAGTGCACAAAGGGCAGGAGAGAAGGTGGCAGCAACGTGGCTGCGTTACCCGAGACGGGAGCAGAAGTGCCCCACTGTGTAATGAGAGGGGAAAGGGCAGCCTCCCCTCTCCTCTTAAACGTGCTCCTGGAACACCTGTTTATCTGGTTAAAAACAAGCAAACAAATAGATTGTGTAGTGCTTCTACAGGTCTTTTAAATGGGAAAGCATCTCCTGTCTGAGTACACTTGTCTCCTTTTCATGTTATATAGACAACACGTTTCTCTGAAAACCGTATTTAACCTTTTTTATTTTTCTTGCGAAAACCACCGTAGAAACGCGGTGCCTCTTCAGGAAGCCACATTTAATTGCGGCAGTGCAACAGGACGCGCCTGGATTCGATTCCATTTGGACCTATGGAATGAGAGGGAGGAGGCCAAGATCCCCAAGATCCCTCCCATATTTGCCTGATAAATTGAAACACTCCTCAGCTGATTTGGCAGGTCACCCTGACCCCCAGCTGAGGTGCTCAAGCAGGTTTTGCAGCCAATGATGGGAAGGTCCCGGCTTATGTAGGAATCTGCTGGTTGCCAGGTTTTCTCTGTTTTTTCTTCTTGACCTTGGATACACCAGTGTCCATCCCACTGGAATATTCAGATCGCAAGATCTCAGCAAGGCGATGTTTGCTGTGGGTCTTCTTGAGAAGGTCAGGCCTGGGCAGAGGGAAGAGAAGAGGAATTAGATTTCCTTCTCTCTGAAACGCTGCTAGGTGGGTTACTTATTTTACAGCTGTGGAAAGTGACATTTGTGCATTAGCAGAAGAACAGCTTCCTTTTCTTGAGGCTTGATTTGAAATTCTGTCTCATGCAAAATTAGATATTGTTGTGACAGGTTTTCACAAAGGTGGCAAAATATCATGCCGTTTTTAAAAGCAAGCCTTTGTTCTGTACAAATGCTCTTGCAGGGGTGGGGGGGAGAAGGAGGGAAGGTTGTGTGCTGAAGGCTGATGAATTAGGTGACACAGCAGTTTGAAAATTATAATAATAATAATAATAATAAAAAAAACCCTAACAGCCTTAAGACATTGAACAATGGAAACGTTTTATAAACAGAGCTTAAATCCAGAGCTTGAAAACACAAAAAACCCAAACAAACAAGCGAAAAAACCCACCAATGTCAGGAGTTTAAACCCAACAGACTCTTTTCTTGCAGCGTCCTGCAGACATCACATGCACCTTACAGCCTCCCTCTCCAGAGACCGGCTTTTGCAAAGGTAGCTGCATTCTGCCCAGCCACTCAACATGGATCTCCCTGTAGCCCTAAACTGCCAGCTATAAATATAAAACCCCACTCAGCATTTTTCCACCAGAAGTTCTGCCACCGTCCTGCTCTATGACCTTGGGCAAATCTCATCCCCGTTGCTGCTATCACCCTCACTTATCTGTTGAAACTGCAACGTCTTCAGTGCAGGACCCGTCGTTCCCTACCATGTTCCCATGGTCCTGGGCACAACAGGATATTCACAGCTATTGGTGTCTGCGCATCCCACTCTCCTCTTTCTAATAAAGACCAGTAACAGATCTCAAAAATTTCCAGAGAAGCGAACAGAAGTTCATCTGTCCCTCTTAATAGAACGAGGGAATTGAACGGCAGCCCCACATCCACGCCGGCGTGCACTTATAACAATACACGGACCTCAGCAGTCCTAAAGGCTGCAGCCTTACAGCACTGCCTCTCTGAGTTCCTTCAGGTGTCCAGGACCGTGCTAGGGATTGCAAGAGAAGGAAGCATTTTTGGCTGCAGCGAGCAGATCAATCCGTTCATTAGGCCTAACACACAAAGAAGGAAAGGGAAACAAACTCTTGGCTCTCTGGGGTATTTGCTTGCCCTCTTTTCCACAGCTTATTTTCCATCCCTGTGCACATTCAATGGCTGGAGTGGGTTTGGAAGGATGGATCAGCATGATAAGAAGGATGATGCGATGATTACCACTGAAAGACATTTTTCCCTAGAAGGGAAAGCCTGGAAGACACAGGTGAGAAGACTCTGCTACCTTGGGTATAGCTTCCATTCTCACACTAATTAAACATTCAAGCTCTGCGTTGGGAGAAGGGCTAGAGACTGGACATTCCGGAGAAGTAAGACGCACTGCCACCACCTGGTTTGAACCCACAGAAACTGAGGCAAAAAGACAGAATAAACTCAAAAGCGACCGTACAGCTAATGAAGGAAATCTGCTGTTGGTAAAGCTGAACCTGCAGTACCTCCACAGCAGAAGTGCCTTGTCAACCCGCGTCCCTGAACGCGCCAGGCACAGCAGCACGGAGGGATGCTTGTGGGTGCACGCACGGCGCCAGGGCAAGGTGCGCCCTCAACCAGCCCGGCTCTGCTGCAAAAACTTGGTAGTGCAGCTGTATCCTCTGCTCAGTCCCCTCCATCACTTGATAAAGTTGCTGTTTGACACTTTCATTGTGTCTCCAAGCATTTACTACAGTAATTCAAGGGTTACCAAGCAACAGATCAGTTTACTTAACAACAGGGAACTATCTGCTGCAAAAGGACAAGTAATCCACCAGTAGCTGCCGGGCTGAGTTTCAGCTCAGCAGGGAGGTTGTCCAACACTTTATTATCAATCAGATGAAATCATTGCCCAATTAGTAAATCAATACACCCTGCTGTGGTGATCAGCTGTACAGAGGAAAGCAAGGATGCAGGGAAAAGGGAGGTTTCTCCCTCTAACCAGGGCCACAAAAATCAATGGAGCTGTGCTGTGGAACCTATGCTGATCACTGAGAAGAAAAGCAGCTGTCAAGGCCCTGTTTAACCATGAGATGGAAGAGCCGCAGGCAACAGCAACAGTCCGCAGTGACAGCACACCAGGAAAAGTGCACCAGGTCAGGATCCCTCACTGGATTCTGATTCCTGTTGTAAACCTGTAAATTCCCCTCTCTGCTCAACTGGTGAAAGCCTCTGGGGCTCTGCCAGAGCAGTCAAGATAACATTGGCGAGGAAAGGCACCTCGTGGTTATGAGACAAAGCCCAGGAGAACAGAGCGAGACCTTGGTACTCGCCCTCTGAGCATCCTTGGGCAAGGTATTTACTCTCTTTGGCCTTCCTGTGCATTCTCCCACCTCGTATCCTGGGATGACTGCATTCTCCCTGTTGCTGAAGGCTGGTGTGATGTTGATTTAAGAGCTGCGTGGTGATACTGGATACTGTGGCAAAAAGCTTCACAGAAAAGGCTGTCAATGTAAGATGCCTTTGCAACACAGACAGAACCCATGTTCCCCTCACTGGATAAACACATGGATTGCCAGCATCTCTTTCTGTGATCTCATGCCTAGATATCACGCTATATTGAGCCCTAATGAGAACACATCATGTTGATAACGGGCAGAGAAATCCCCAGCTCTTTAAATCCCTCTCTCCAAACACAACAGTCAGTCTTTAGGTGGGGAGCTACTAAACAGTGCAGCTAAGGGGAATTTGCAGGGGAAAAATGGTTCACTAACGACTGACCCATCCCAATGTGCTACAGTGCCAAGATTTCAGCAGAGCTTAAAGGAGAAAGGAATGTTCAAGCGGATGAGAAAATAGCCACTTTTATTAGCTGGGGGAAAATGAGACAGGAATAGAGAAGTCATAACTCAGAAAATGAAACAGCCCCAACACGTGAGTTAGGAAGAACCTGTCCCTGAACACAAGCTATTTGACTTCTCTGTGTTACTGTCCAGCGCACTCGGTGTTGAGTGCTGTGACATATTGGATGCCAGGCAGAAGCACCACTGGACTACTACTCTTTTATGCTAGATATGGGGTATCACGACTCCCATAAAAGACAGATGGGAATTAGTAAGTAGTCAGAGGAGTCAGCAGAAGGGGGTTAGCACCACCTCCTAACTTCAAGTGGGGAACACAACATCCCTTCATTTACAAGGCTTAACCCTAGACCCTTAACCACTGCTTTGGGCTTTATGTTCCAGGTATAGGGCAAAAACCATATCACCCCAAGATCTACCTAATCAGCTCATTATCAAGGATCATTATCAAAGATGCTTTGCACAGTGAGGAAGGGAAGACAGAGAGCCTAGTAATTGCTTGGCATGGTCTGAGAAAGCTCCCCTCCTCCTCATGGAGACAGAGGAAGGAATAAAAGACCCAGGTTTGCAGCTGCCTGTGCACATCTGTAAATAAGTTGCAACATCACAAAAGCTGGTGCCAAGAGCCTCAGCAGAGAGACAATAAGGAAACAGGGGAACTGTCCCCAGATGACTTTGTTACATCCTGAAAGGCCGGGAAAGACCAGGCCAGAGACAAACTTTTAAGGACAAAAAAACCCCTCTGTCCTCCTCCAGAAAACTGGAATTTTATTCACGCTTTAAACATGAGAGTCTTGCTAAATACATCACTGAATGATGAAAAGCAGGAGAGGAGCATCTGGAAGAAACAAGAGAGAAAGTGTCCAGCAAAGGAAAGCAAATAAAATCCGTCTTTCCCCTGCTTCAGTTTCCTTCCACCTCCGCCTGCAGAGCCACTCCCAGCACACTGCTCCCCCTCCCCATCTCACTCAGGAGCCACGGTGGTCCGCAGGGGTGCTGGTGCTGCCCAAACCTCCCACCTCAGAGGAAATATGAATGATTTGGACCAGTCTACTTTTCTGGCCCCTTGACTCTCAACTCTTTGCTTTGCTCAAGACGATCAGAAAAAATTCAAGGCAAATCTTTTTTCACATCATGAAAAACCCCCCAAAACCCACAGGTGAATGCAGCAGAGGTGATTAGCCTGAATTTGTCTCTTTTGTTTCCAGCTCTGTCTTCTGCTCTGCCACACGATACTAACTCACCACAGAAGTCCCACCTAGCTTACAGGCACACACCTTCAACACACTCAGTTTGTGACTTCCACACACCTTGGGTGATTGATGGCTTTGCAAGTGCTGAAGACACCATCTGCTGAACTCCACGATCACTAGTGACAAGATGGTAGAGTAACAGATACTATACTATGGCAAAAAACCGCCAAGATAAGTATACTGAACTAAGCTTTGATCTCAACATAGCTGAGATCCTGGGGACAGCTCCAAGGCACAAACAGAAGAGGAAGAAAAGCATACACAAACTGTTCTGTTTCTGTATAACATCCCATTCATCTCCCAAGCATTACTGATAAGATCATAAGAATGATCATGTTTCACCAGCTGATCTCATCAGACTGAATTTGTTGCAATATACAAACCATGATCCTGGATGCGGAGACTCTCAAACATTCAGGTGTGAAAGGACCAAGCGACAACAGTAAGAAAAGGAATGAGTATCTGACAGCACTTTTCATTTTCATTTCAAAATGCTAATACATATGTTTCAGTGACATATCTGCTTTGTTAGAGAGCTGCATTACAAGCTGACCTCCAAGCCAAAAACTCTTACATACCACAGCAGTGGTACATATACATGCATGGTTTCTTGGATATCATTTGATGGCTCAGAAGATGCCTCTGCTAGTCTTTTTACCTAAATGGTGAGCGAGCTTGTTCTTAGAGATATCTCCTTCAACTTGGTTGGCATTGCTGTCTGTTCCTTTGTCTTGAGCTGTGTGGAATGCTGGTGCAATGCAGTGCAGCAAGTGTAGTGACCTTTAACCAACTCGCAGCATCTGCAGCAACCAAAGGCTCCCAAATCGCTCCAGCTGAGGAAGAAAGTATAAAGTTCTGACGCACAGTCCCAGAACTCATGGTGTGTCTTTGGAGGAGACAGGAGTAGGCTGTTTCATTTATCAGAAAACATTTCAACATGGATTGCACTATCAATCTGCCTGACAGCATCTCCAACAGCTCTTTGAAACTGTGCCAGCAACAGAGCTGGGTTACCTCTGGGCCAAGGCTGCTGCAACACCTGCTTTTTCTACTTATAGTGTTGGATGAACCATCTGCAGCCACCGCAACCCGGTTTGGGTTGGTTTGTCTGTTGTTGTTTTTTTTGCGGATTTGGGGGCAAGAAATTCATCAGCAATCCTACACCGCTCTCGACAAGTCAACAGATGGCCCAGGTACTCTGTTATCAGCTGATGCAAACGCTAGCTTGAGAAGACCAAGGAAAATTATTACCCAGTCAGACTGAGCATCAAGCACTGTTCCAGAACAGTCAGAGAAGAGCAGTCTTCACGCTGAGACATGCTAAACAGTAAAGCCCACCTTACCCCTACTGAAGTCAACTGTGTTTCAGCTACACAGAAAGAGACAAAACCCCACGGTGTCACTTTCACCACCATCCCTTGGTCTTCACCCTATGCAGAAAGGATGAAAGCACCACTGGGAGGCTGGGAACCTCCCAGGATTCTTGCTTCTGTCAGGCTCTTTCCCAGCCTAAAGGGCAGAATATATTTCAATTAGAGAGAACTGATCATTTTTTGGTGCGTACCAAACAGCATGGAGGTTTTCCAGCTCCATGTGCAAGCCCTATTAGCTTGCTCGAAGATGAAGCAAAGGCTCTGTGCTGTGGCTGTGGTGGAAAAGGACAGTAATAAAGGGCATTGCTGCATGCAGGTAACAATCAGGGGGATTTTACAATTATGAAATTTTAATTTCCTACCAGAACTTTTTTATGCCATCATGATGTGGTAAGCAGGACTCATCTGGGTCCCTGAACTGCCTAATGAAGGGTGATGGTCATGTTTCCTTTCAGACCAACCATGTCTCTTACTCTAATTTTTGCATCCATTTGCACCCCAGTCCATGAACACATGCTCTTACCCGAGATCCAGTCTGGCTTTCTACAGCAGACTGCCCAAGCCAAGTGAAATTCCCAGTGAACAGAATTCCAAACTTGTATTTTGACTAATATTAGGAAAGCTGTAAACGGCGTGCAAAAACTGGCAGGCAAACCGCTTCTGATGATCAGACAATTGCTGTGCAGGGAGACCCAGCTGCAGCCTTGATTCACAATCCCTGTCAATAGAAGCATTAGTCTTTCCAAAATTGTCAATGCCAAGATATTAAAAAGTGGAATGAAGGATACGAAGTAGGAGAGAAGGTAAAAGGCTACTAGCTTTCACCCAAAGGAGACTGCTGCCCTAGCCATACAAAGGAGGACACACAGGGTTACACGTATATTTCCCAGCAGGAGTCTAATTCTATCTGACCACTAAACGCTGAAGAATGAATTAGCACAACAATCTTGCAGCCAAAACCTTAAGGACACAAAGATATCATCTTAATTTTTATACTCACTTTTTGCACATGCCGTAGCAACTATGAACATACTTGATATTTATATGTAAATTAAATCTTTCTGAGCATTTCTGGCAGCAGAGTTATCTCATAGCAATGAGTTCCACAGGATCTCTCAAACTTAAAGATTTCTCTCTTTCTTTGTAATGGCTTGAATCCACAAACAAAGCAAATTAAGTTGCAACTCCTCACTAGAGTGATACCCTTTGGGGACATACACCAGTCTGCTAGAGTTCAAAAGGAGAAACCACACCATCAGTCGCCACAGAATCCCATAAAACCCCACTGATGCAAAATGCAGAAGATTGAGTAGCACTGGGATGCTTGGTGGAATGGCAATAGGTCTTTGGCATCTGCATTGTGAAAGAGTCAAAAGACATGTCTATCTGGCATGTCAGCTACTTCCTGTGCATGCTGCTTCGCTGCAGTGAACGAAAGACACTTAATCCTTCAATGGAAGTGGGATCAGCTTCCTTGCATCTACCCTTCAGTAAAAGCATGAGCCCAGGCACTTACTAAACTGATGTACTGTAACTTAATATACAGTATCTGGTTCATGTGCTCATCTCTTACCTAAATACAGTATTTCAACTTTCAGAAAAAATCACGAGCAATTATTTTTCCACCTTCGGATCAGGTTTTGTAAGAATGAATACAGCTAAGGGGACAGTTGGTTTGCACAAAGAGGTTTAAAAAATACATGAAAGTTTTACATGTGCATTCAGAAGGAGAGGGCTGCTTCCACATTTCAGCACTGAACCATCACACACCTGGCTGCTCTGTCTTCCCATCTCACCTTCCCCAAAGAGGCTCTCTAAGGAGGTGCTAAGCACAAAAGCAGACTTCAAAAGAAACGAAAAGTTTTCTTTGTCCTCTTAAGGAAACACTTAATGATTGCCTTTACCCCACTTTCAACCTGGACTGCCTGTTCTTTATTCTCTGGGCAGGTGCTGAGAGACGAGGCTTTAGTGAGCAGACTGATTAAAAACAAGTATCAGATGTTTGGAGACAATGTGTAATACGACAACCATGGTATCACGTGAGAAATATAATTAAAAAGATTGCTCTGTGACTATGCTGTTATAATTTCAAGCCTTGCATTTTACAATTAAAAACCGTTTGTCTTCTAAATGGCAGGCTAAATTCTGCTTTCTGTTTTGTCAGTGTGAAATCAAAAGCAATTCTCTGTAAGTTAACAGCACTATCTTAAATTTATGTTAATGATGACTGAATTTGAAGCTATATTCACTTTCTCTAAACTATCCTATAAATACTAATGTATCTTATCTCTGTTTTTTTTCTAAGCAAACACAGAGAAAGTTGATTAGAAACAAGTTTCACAGGCAAGAACAATTGTTGCACGTCACAGCTTTGGCTATTTCTGCAGGGTCTTAACTTTCCAGATGCTCCCGGATTTGAAATCTGGAGCTTGAGCCGTGACGAACCTGTGCAAAGTCTGCCCACTTTCCCTGAGCTGCAATTATATGATCCACGTGCAAATGAGCTTTCAAATCACTCTCAGACCATTTGTTCTAACACCTCCACACCCCCCAACCCCATGCGTCCTGTGCATAAACTACCTACTGTATCTTGAGCTTGCCTGTACTATAATAGGATGAAGACTTGGGGAGGAGGAACGTGGTCTAAAAGAGGTTTGTAACAAGGGAAAAAGTCGCTCTAACAGAGTAGCAACATCATAGGAACAGAGAGAGGCATTGTTGCAGGCCAAGTAATCCTGTGACACGCTACTGTCAGTCATAGCTTGACACCCTGCTGGGCCAGCAAGACATCAAAGCCCACCCCATACCATCTTACATGCTCTTTATCGGCTAATCAGGCTATTCTTCCTGAAATAAAGCTCCATTAAATCCCCTGCTCACAGGGGCATTCCCATCCTGTTGCCCATCTGCTGGTGACGGTCAGCTGAAGCAGGAGGCAGATCAGTGGCCTGTCCCTGGTGGCTTCTCAAAGCAGGACAATGTGGTCTCCCAACTTTTTATTTTAAAATCCCTTCCCCTTGCTTTTTTTTGTGTTTTATTTTTTGTTTTCCAAGATATGTACATGTGCAAGAGATGTCACCAACCCAGGAACAATTATGTGGATTAGTGCTTTAATCGCACGGCTAACATTTGCTGATGGAGTTTGCAGCAACAGTTACATGGCAAGAGTCACAACTGATACTGATAAAAGAAAAAAGGTTTTTCTCCTTTAAATTATTGCAGTGATTTTACTGGCAAGCCAAAGGTTTGTATCCTGCCATTGTGCTAGGCAAGACAGCAAGCCCTTAATGTTGTAATCTCAAAAGAGCGGATTATCTATCCTGTGGAACCAACTCAAAGTAGCTAGGATCGGACGTACTGAGCACCTTCAGCTCCATTTCAAGCAGAGAAGAGGATTGAGGGCTCTGCCCCTCCAGAAGCATCAGGGAGTCTCAAATTCCTTACACAGGAACGGAGTACCCAGGAACAGCCCTGTCCACACACCAAAGGGGATAGAGCTCTAACTCTAGGTTGGTTACAGACTCTTCCTGGGAGAGATCCTTTGTGATTTTGCAGAAATGTTTTTGCCAGAACTACTTAAATCTACAGGCAGCAGAGCACAAGTTTGTAGAAGGATCATTTCTACCAGGAGATCTGCCTTTTGATTTGGGCTTGTACTTATATAATTACAGCCAATCATATAATTAATAACTAAAAAATACTGCAGTCCTCCTCTTCAGGTACTAAGCCAATGTCTTCTTAGGGAGAAGACTAAGTAGTCCAAGCTGCAGCTGACCATTCTGAGAAGATGGACACAATATGTCCCATGGCAAATCTGACAGCCAGGAAACTACTGGTGGACCTGCAGGAGAAAGCCTACAAAAGACTGCCTGTCTAGCATAGAAAAGGTGGTAAAAAAGGCCAGGAGGAGGCCACACAAGGCCTTTAAAGACAGTAAGACAAATACTTTGCTCCTGATGCAGTGGTATTTGTCAAGGCCAGGAAGAAAGAGACTATCTTGTGAGATAAATCAGCACTCATACAGCGTTGCTCATAATACACAGGACAGTCAACTTCAAATTTGAGATGTGAAAAATATTAATTTCTCTGCTATTTCCTTGATGCTTTTATCGTCCGATGCCCTACACCAACAGCAAGTACTTATGAGCACAGCTGTATCTGTGAGAGCCTTTCTCTAGACAGGGATGAGGACAAAGAGTTGCTACTGCAGTTGGACCCTGAGCCAGGGATCACAGCTCTCTGTAGGACCATGCGACTGAAAGTGGGGATGTGAATGGAAAAAAATCTGGCAGCTTCTACTACGGAGGTCCTTGGTCATGACAACAGGACTGCTGCTGGAGCTCGAGCAACCAAGACCTGTGCAATAAAGAGAACCACCCCAATGTATGGGAAGTCTTATGCGTCACTCTGGAACACTGCCTGTACCCTTCCTCATCCTTCAAGGTAGCTCTTGAGTGAAGTATAAATTAGGCTGTTTCTGCTCATAAGACTCAGAGAAGATGGTGTTCTTCAAGTGCTCCAAAAATGGAAAAGCTGCAGCAACACCCAGGCTAGTCTATATAGGTGCATCTCCACGTTTAGCAGCTTCCTTCAGAAAAGAGCATCTTTATCAGAAGTCAAACTATAAAGTGAGCTGCTTGGTTTTGTTTTATTTATTTATTTTTAAACTGAATTCCCACTCAAATGTTCAACCAAGTTGGTTTAATAAATGTAATTTTTAGGCTCTCTAAAGCCGTTAGGAAAAGGGAAACGAAACAACAGCTTAGAGAGCAATGCAACCAAAGCCAATGGCTCAATGTGATTTAGCCTCTCAGGAACAATCACACGTGACCTGCCCATGGCAGGGGGGGTTGGACTAGATGATCTTTGAAGGTCCCTTCCAACGCAAACCATTCTATGATTCCTGGAGCAAGCACAACAACCTCGAGGAGCAATGCACACCACAGCTTGTCATGTGGTGTTCCTCAGCTCAGGAGCATCAAGTTGACCTACCTTTTTGGTCTTGGCTTGGTCTTCTTTGAGCCTGCAGTTGGAAGAGCAGTCAGGTTCTGGGGGGCATCTCTCAGGCCAAAGCTCTTGGCCACATGACCCAGGTGGAGAGATTTGATGTGGAAGATGTGCTTCAGGTTCCTGGGATAGGTCGTATAGGCACAAAGGAAGGACTGCAGTGCTGAGGGGCGGGGAAAAAAAAAAGTGAATTCTGTTTGCTACTGCATTTTTTTCTACATAGAAAGATACACACACACACACACACACACACACTCTTAAAGATTCAGCTGTTCCAGCTGAAAGGACGTTGGTCTTGTCCTTTGGGACACCTTCTGGTCAGCAGCTGGTAGAAAAAGTTGGTATGTTAATAATTGGTGAAGGTTATATAGTACTAGTACAGTCCCAAAAGGGAGAAGGTAGGTGGTGGAGAAGCGTTAGGAACTGAAACAAAGCTACATTAAGTTGCATTAAGTTTGCCTCTTACAAGGATGCCCCTTCTGCCAGAAAGGGTGATGTTTGTAGCACATCTCACAAGAAGAGTCATTGACATCAAATGGTAGCAGATAAGGGGAGAGAGGGAATAGAGATACAGGGATGAAGAGAGGGAAAGAGAAGCATGGAGGTGGCAATAGGAAGACTCCTCTGATATTACAGTCCCAGTAGTCCATGCATTTTTCACCAGTTACTAGCTAGTCTCTTATAAATATCTAAGAGCCAGATGGATTTCCTGACTCATCATCACACTGAGAACAGAGCTCACCTTCTCAAAAGGGAAAAATAATAGAATTGCGTGCAAATTTTCACATCTTTATATTCCTGTAATGCCCTTCCCTCAGGGCTCATTGCTCTAAAGACGATCATCCGCTAATATGAACACTACCACTGCTCCTCCACTTACCCGGAACATTAACTACACCCAGGCTGTCCCTTCTGCTATGGGGAATAGAGGGACTTTTAGTAAGGAAACTCTCCAGCTCAGAAAATGCCTCCCTTCAATCCCCTGCTGCTCGTCTGCTTGCGAAACCTCATGTGCCCCCCAGCCCTCACTCCAACCACCACGTACATCTTTCTCTCCCTCTCAACCCCCGACAGCAGCAAGCTCTACACTCTAACCTCTCCTGCCCTTGCCTGTTGAGCCACCGGACCAGCAAGTTTGCCCACAGCTTATGTCTAATCTCTTGGCAGCAGCCGGAGATTGGAGTTTATGAACAGTAATAAAAATGTCATTTTAGCAGATCAGCTCCTGGAAGGACCCAGGGAATCCATCAAAGCTCTGTTTACTGAGTAAAGCGAACTCCTTTTCCCAATCGATGAGAAGAAAAGATTGAGTTTTTTGCCCCTTCTTCCCAATTTCACCACGCTACTCTTTTAGAGGCATCTGAGCATCAAGAGACCTGTGTTTTCCCAAAAAGAGAATGCTAAATTCCAAATACCCTGTCTCAGTGTCTCATCTGAAGGCCATCCTTCTGAGGACTTATAAGCCAGCTCAAATGCTCTCAAAACCCCTATTCTTCTGCTTTTTTTCATAAATCACAATTTCACCTGCTATGAGAAGGTGTAACTCTTCAAAAGAAACAATACAAACTTGCTCCTGCTCCGAATTTGGTCCCATTGGAGCTCATATAGCTGTCTTTCTTACAGCATTTGAAATGGTTGATACTAAAGATCCTGTTATTATGAAGGCTGAGCTCACCTCCCACAGTTCTTCAGATAGGGAAAGCTGCTGGTACTAACTCCCCAGATCAGAGTTAGAGAATCAAAGTGTCAAAGACCCCCTCTTCCCAAAGTCCTGACAGACAACTGCCATATCAAGTCCTGAGTCAGAGCATGCAAAACCAGGGAGAGCTGCAAGACACTAATCCAAAGCTGAACTAACAGCCCTGCTGTACCAGCAGGTTCAAACCTCAGCTCATGCAACTGTCTTACCTCTTAGGAGCTCAGAGCTGCTAACATTCATTACAGCACCCATGAGATTTAAATGAAGACCTTTGTGGGTGAGATTCTTTTTTTAGATCTTTACTATCAGGTCTTTAGACCTTTCAGTGTTGCCACAGTCATGTTTTCTAGCTTTTATGTGCAATTATAATGGCCAGATACTAAAAGCCTTTTTTTTTTTTTTAAGTGGAAATTCTTTTTAATTTTGTGATTAAAGAGATGGAACTTTATGAAAACAACTCAAAAAAGACTGGTAACAGTTCTGGTCAGGCCATAATTCACATAAAGGTTACCTCATTTTAATGCCACAGGAGCAAACTGCCTGAACTGTTACAGTTTTTGCCACACTGGCATAGTCTAAGGCAACATATACTGGCTTGCGGGGGGTGATTCAGACTTCCACTCATGTAAGACAGTGGATTTAGAACAGTCCTTTGCACCTGTGCATCCTCACTTTTCTAAAGGAAATATAATTGTGGAAAGTCAAAGGGGGGAGTGGGGGAAAGAGCTACATATGATGGAAGTTAGATAGGTTGGTTTATTGTTATTTTTTTTTTTTAAGCAGGGGACAAGAGGGTAATGAGATATGAAAGCGAGACAGGTGACATAACCTGTTCACCATGCTCTCAGCTGGCAGCCAGTTCCCAGCACTGGCCCCCGAGCGCAGCCTCAGCCGCACGGCTGGATAAACCAGTGGAGGCATTTTGCCAGCGTACAGAGCACGTGGGAACAGGAAGGAAGAATGCCCCAAAACCGCCATGGATTCAAGCACTGTGCCACAGCAGTGAGCACCTGTAACTCTGCTGTCCCTCTCCACACAGGGGTGCTGAGGACAGAAAGGATGATGCAATATGCTCAACTATAGGCTATAAAATGGGGAAACACAGAGGAGAAAAGCAAGATTTGCTTCCTTATCCTTTCTGTAACCCCAGTGGCATGAAGGAAGGAGTCTCCTGAGCTCTAACTGTCCCCACAGCTCCAAAAGGGAGTACCTGTCACCATTCGACCCTTCGGACAAGAGTCCTCCATTTCCCAAAAGGGGCTCCACGCTTCGTGACATTTGTCCTTCAGATAGCAGGGCCCAGCCGTACCCCTCCTCCTACCCACCTCACCGCTGATCAGTCAATCAAGTTTGAAGGGCAGCACCTTCACTGAACCATTTGATTTGAGTTTGGAAAACACGAGACTGAGAGGCAGAAGGGGTGAGTGGGCAGGGAGCCACTCGCCTTTTGAAAGGGGGCTGCAGTCAAAACACTGCTTATTAACATTGACTAGGTCAGAAAATGAAGAAAAAGAGAAAAAGAGAAACAAATGCATCCCTGGCATAGTTTCCAATTGATTGTCTGCCATGAAAGCAAAAGCCAGCTGCCATGTTAATTATTCATGATGCCTGGCGCAGAGGGGAGGAAGAGGGGGCTTATGGAAGCCACTCAGCAGTGGAAAATTTGCATATGTAGATAGTAGAGTAGGAAAAAGAGGTGGAGTGCTCCTCGTACAAGATAAATGGGATGCACAACACTTCAGCATTTCCCGATATATTTTCTGCACTTCTTGTCCGTGGCTAAAAAAGTTACTAGTGCTGAGGTCAGCAACAAGTGTGTGTGTGGGGGGGTGCGTACACACAGTGACATCCGCTGTATCGAGAGAAACCACAGCGGTTTCCTAAGCGTGACCAGAGCCATTCAGTTGTTCTCCCGGTCACAGTCATTTCAGGTTAGAAGTTCGCATGGGGTATAAAGGAATCCCAGGGGAGCAACAAGAAGCTCATCCACGCAGAATCAAGGATTTGATCACATTAGTCATGTGCTTTGAGATTGTGGATTTAAAAGTGCAGCTATAAAAGTAATTACCCCAGTCAAGTAGCACAACACACATGAAAATAGGTGCAAGGAAGCCGCTTGTGTAGCAAGCCTCTAACGTTTTCACTGTAGGAGAAAGGTATTCTGAAACCCTGAGGGGGGCGG
>VZTV01051461.1:0-23725 GCA_013400875.1 Anhinga rufa
CCCCGCAGCCCCCGCAGCCCCCGGCAGGGGCCGCGGAGACCCTCGCTCGGGGCAACACTGGGTGCCCACGCTGGCACACGCGTGGTAAGGACAGCCCGCCCGCCTGCGAACCGGCCGGGTATCGTCCGGGGAGGGCAGCAACAGTGGGCAGCCTTTTCTGGGAAACAAAAATCCCCCAAAGAAACCAAGCAAGCAAACAAACAGAAACAAAAGAAACAAAAAAAAGGCAAAAGAAACGAAAGACAAGAAAGAGGAAAGGGAGAAAGGGAAAAAGGAAAAAGAAAGGAGGAAGAGGGAAGGAAAAAGAAAGGAGGAAGAGGGAAGGAAAAAGAAAGGAGGAAGAGGGAAGGAAAAAGAAAGGAGGAAGAGGGGAAAAAGAAAGAAAGGAGGAAAAAGGAAAAAGAAAGAAAGGAGGAAAAAGGAAAAAGAAAGGAGGAAAAAGAAAGAGGCAGGCAAAAAAGAAACACTTACAGACACACACACACACAAAGAAAAACAATAAAAAAGAAATTAAAAAAAAAGAAACAAAACCCAACCCCTAGTCCTTAGAAACACCCAGATCGAGCTGCCCAGTCCTCCCACCGCCCTCTGTAATCCAGGAGGAGAAGCTCAAGGAAATAAAAGGCAAGAGAAAAAAAAAAAAACAACCCCCAAAAAAGCCCCGGCCAAGGCTTGGCAGGCTGGGGAAGGTGTAAAAGCCGTGAGTGAAAGGTGGACGGCGGGTGTGAAGCGCAGTGTGGGGGCCAGGACCGCTGCCCCCCCCCGGCGCTGGGCACCTAATCCCGGCGCTCTCCCCCCTTCCCTGCTCCAGACCCGTTTTCTCCAAGGAAAGTCACAAGGTAACCACGGCTGGCTGTAACCTAAGAACGGAGGATGGCTGGGAGATTATTTTTACATTAAGAGCTGCCCGAAGATGCAAACGTGCCTTCTGATGAGTTTTGCACTTTGGGTTTTGACCGAGGCATGTGTAGTCGTCTCCTGCTAAACGTCCTACCCCAGGGACGGTGCTCACAACACGCATGCACACCCGCAGCGCTCCGTGCAATCCCCAAGGCATGCGTACCCGGACAGAGCACCCAAGGTATAAAAAGAAATTTAAGCTTCTGCTCTGAAACCGATCTCCTTTCCCTTGGATCACACTTTTGATCTAATTTGTTTCTCTGTCCAAATGACTTGGCTCAGCCTTCTCCCTGAAAATTCGGTGTACAGTTGACATCAATCATGTCTCAGTCTAGGGAGGGATAAGGATAGAATATCAGAGAGGTGACCATGCATGCCACATGATTCAAATCATCTCAGCATTGATTAATTGGGTTCAATCTGAGTTTCAGAATCATAACAACTGTTGTTCCCCTTCACATAACATCAACAGGGCCTTTAAAGCAGAGTATCCATTTACTCCAAGGCATGTGATGCATTAAGACCATCATTTTCTATTAAACCTTAAAGGCTGGATGAATTTTAGACAAACTCAATTAGCTCAAGATGGTTCTGCAGTGATTAGACATTGTTACCCCTTCCCCTTCATCAGGGATTTTTCTACCCCCTCTACTTTTTAATAGAAAGGGCGAAGTATTTTGACATATGGAAGATGCATGCATGCCTTGAGTCCATCCTGGTGCTGCTCTGACCGTGCAGGTAACCCGCTTAAACGAAGGCAAATCCCCTCTAAAACGTGTAGAGGAAATATCTCATAAAAGCATGACCTACTTTCCCTTGGATTTAAGGAGAAACTCTTTGGATACCTGGGGCACGAAGCTGTCATCAAGAGGAAGCAGGAGCAGACAGAAAACTGTGTTTCGGAGCTGGCCAGGAGAAGACTGTACCTCAAGCTCGGAAGAAAGGAAGAGTTGGGCAGGACTCCAGGCCCTTATCAGCGAAGTTATCCCTGCCCCTACACCCAGTAAGAAGTTGCACTTGAGTTAGTTGCTCATTAATTAACTGCAGCTAAAACGGGACAGAAACACTGTCTGGGCGGACGGGGGGGTGAGCAGGGTTTGCGATGGAGACTACTTCTGCAATTCAGGTTTCCATATGTTAAGAAAGATGAGCCATATTTGTGTGTGTTTGATTCTTATCTACCAGCTGGGATCACTCATCCGGGTTGTAACTGAAATAATAATGATTAAAGAAAAGCATGCCTGCCTTGTAATGTTGCGAGTATGGGCCTCCACATCACATATATTCAGCCCCGATTGAGGAATGACCTATCACAAACGCAGCCTTGAGCAATCAGAGGAATATCATTTCTAATTACTGTTTTGCAAGCTGAAACCCCATTAAGTACTTCCCTGTTGTGCCTATTATGACTAGTTCTACACTTAAAACAAAAGCATCGGGTTTTTTTTTTTAATCGTTCCACTTTGCGTGGGAGCGATACCATCGTGATTTGGTTCAGGGATTGCTTTCATTTTTTTCTATTTATTTCTTAAGAAAAGCTTGGAGGGTCTGGTTGCAGAGATTGAGATGTGTTGCGTGAATTATCCTTGTAGTGGGGGACAATCAGCCTAAGAACGGTGCTTAAATCAATCCCCTGATTTAAGGCACGAGTATTTTCAAGTAGAGAAATTCCACCACCAGACTTTCAGGAGAATTTTAAGATAAGTTTACCGTAAAGCTTTATCTGCACAAACTGCCCTGCTATGAGTATGCCAGCGATGAAGAAGGATATATGATTTTCACATGATATAAATGGATATCCTAGAGCAAACCGCATGCAACACAGCAGGGCCTTGCTAGGCAGAGCACTGGGGCTCACATCACCCCTCAGAGCACCAAGCAGTCACACTGCTGGCCCAAGTACATCGTCTTGAGCTGTATGGCTGATTTCTGCTTTTGACTGATTTTACCACTAGAAACAGCACAGTGAGGAATAAAACAAACCCCAAAGAAACGGTAACATTAAGCGCACTACTGAAAAGTGTAAGTGATGGTGGGAGATGGCAGCAAACACTCCAAAGGGACATCCAAGGGATGCTCAGCTTTGGGACCAGGACGGCGGAGTAGGGGGTTGCCACCGCGTTCACGTAAATTAATCAAGCAAATTAATTAAGCAAGTCACTGCGCTGACTTCAGGCAGGACACCCAATTGATTTGATCAAGCAACAGAGATTCTTGTCTGGACACTCATCAGGTCCACGGGTGTTTTACTTGTCAGTCACTAAGGCAGAACCATTTCCCCGCAAAAAAAACCTCCAGAGTTTTGCCGTCTCTGGCTTTCACATCCAAAAAAGACAATTCCACTTGCTTTCTTTCACAGGTCTGAGCCAGGGGGACAAACACACTTCATGAATACCTGGTGCCACTTGTGAAAGCCGTGGTGAAAATTGTAACGGAAAGATGGGCGACAACTGATTTCCAGACCAGCTGACTTCCAGCTCGGCCAGAGCAGAAGCAGTCAGTCTCCATAGCTGAATTTGTGCGAGACCTGTGGGACGCCCCATGATTGCACCCAAGGGGGAAACCCAGCAGAGACCCCTCCCTGACATCAGTCAGCAGCTACTACTGACGGGAGCAATGCTGGAATACGTAAAAGACCATAAAGAAGGAACTACTGTTAAAAACGTACAGCCCCCAGCCATTTCATACACATATAGCCCAAGCCAGCAGAACCTTTCATGCTTTCTTTTTCACTAGACAGACCAAGGGTAGCATTGCCGGATGTCCCGAGGGAGTTCAGAAAAGAAACATCATCATTTGAGATGAACTTGGAGGAAAGAGGAAAACCAAGCGGAAATCCACACTTCAGCCTTCTCATCCAGACTGGCAGGGAGCGAGGAGGACGAGGGCCATGAAATAGCAAAAAGCTGCTGATTCACGTTTCCCTTGTGCGCTCAAGGAGGCAGGGCTGGGGGTGGAAGCGCGGGCACAGCATTAGAGACCGAATTGTCCATCACCTGCAGGAGAGGGCCCACGCAGGATCGTACCGGCAGCCCGGGACCGGCACTGCCTGACCTGGCAGCCTTAGCGACTCTGTTACGGGGTCGCAGAGCGGCAGCAGCCCTTTCCTAGGGGATTAAATGCCTGGAGAATGGTCTGCTCTCCTGGAGAAAAGGCGAGACTCTCCCCCAGCCTTTTACACTCCCAGCGAAGGAGGTCTCAGGTGCCGCATGGCCCTGAGGCTTGCCACACGAGGCCTGCCATGCTGAAAAAGCAAAACTTTTATTTTTCTTCCCCTCCTCCCCCCGAACTCTACTTATAGAGGAAAGATTTCCCAAGCGCTGATGCCACGTGAAAAGGTTCTTCATCTCCCTATAATACAAACCACCCATCTGCGGGGACTGGATTCCTTGACGGTTGTTTATTTTCTCTCACTTCTTTTTCCTTCTTCCACCATGAGCTGCCCAGTCCCTTCTCCAAGCTCTTATGCAAATATTCAGATGGGAAGCAGAAGATGGAGGCACCCCTGAGAGCCATGCCGTTATCCCCTAACTTGTGGCGGGAGGGGAGCACAGCGACACCTGCGCTTCTCAGCTGGGGCCGATTCCTGGGGCTGATCCTCACATTTCCCCCGGTAACGGTACCCACTGTCCAACCATCTCTGTAGGCTGCGAGTCTCCCCCCGGCAGGAACGGGATAAGTACTCACAGTAGACTCCTCCAAAGCAGCTGAAGGCGAGGAAACGAGAAGGATTGCAGTGAACCAGAGCTGAATTTGAGCTTTTAAATCTCCCTCTCACTGAGCATAACTTTTCACTTTGAATTTGACCGATCAAGTAGCTATAAGCTATGGAGAAAGAGCACGTATGTAGGGATGTGCCCATCCCTCCGGACTTCCTGGGAACTCCAAGCTGGTGCTGCCCCAAGTTTCTTCTGAGCCTCAGTTCATTTAGCATTCACTGAGTGAGCTATTCCATGAACGTGCAAGGATCAGTCCCCAGAAGAGCAGATCGAGAAGGGAGGGTTCCGTAGAGTAACACAGCATTCTCCCCCCAGCTTTTTAAAACAGATTTCTTTTCCCTGCCTTCCAGCCAACTTCCCCTATGTGACCCGAGAAGTTTCCCTAATAAAAATATAGATGTAACCTTATCTAAAGTGAGTGCAGCAAATGTACTATGGATAATGCGTAATTAATAACAGAAAAATAATGTTTCCCCTGTTATTAAATCAAGGCCTCCCCTGACCTCTCACCCTCATATAAGTGCCTTTAGTTTTATGACAGCAATGGACAAAGTTATTGTGTGTCCGTATGTGCGCGCACATCCTAGCTGGCAAGGGGCTCACCTAACTATTGCTGGAGTTAGTTTAGGGATTTTCCTTTTTTTTTTTTTTTTCTTTAAGGTTAAAAAAAGAAATGCCTTCAGTAGTTTATATGACGCTTGGCCGGCGAATGAACTCAATCAGTGCATGAAACTAATCTGGTTCCACTGAGGAAAGATTCTGCCTCTCAGTCTCAGGCGTAACAATATCTATTTACACACATGCACGCATACGTGGATTGCTTTTGGGCTCCCTAATGCGTTTCCAAGCTCAGATGGATGCTCGAGGAATGCATCAATATTTTTATGTATTTGCAGCATGCAAAGAGAAAACAAAGAGCAGTCGAATTTGCTGGAAGGGCACAGCATTTTTTGGGTCTTAATGCAGTAAAATCTTCACTGCTTACAAGGCGGCATTTCTTCCCTGGCCGCTTTTCTTCTTTTCATACTTGCAGACGCTCAGCCCCCAGCCATTACCGCTGACAAAACCATATTTATACATTGGGAGAGACGAACTAGGGAAAATTAACAAGTTTGGACCTGAAAGTGCATCAAGACTTAAAAGAAATTAATAAATACGAGGCCAACCTGGTTTTCTCTGCAGTTCCCCCCTTCCCCAACACGCTGATTGTCAGTAATGCTATCTAACTCCAGAGGTCACTGGGCTCGTCTGATGTATGGGCTTCCCTTCTGATTCATTACGTTTGATGCACGGCTCTTCCAGGAGTCAACTCAGCAAAACCCTTGGGTTAATGGAAGCCACACCAGCTCCTAATCCAGTAGCTTTCAATTCGTCTGTTTGTGTTGGATAGGCGCTGTGTGAAAGCCCAGTCTCCCAGGGTCAGAGGAGTTCCTTCTGATCAGCAGCAGCAGTGATGTGAACCCCGGGTCACACATTTTCCACTGGTCTTCAAGATCTACCAGACAGCAGCAACGGTGCTCACTCGCCCCACCAAAGCCCTGCCACGCACCCCGGGGACGCACCGCTCCCCAGGGACTCCGGCAGGCAGAGAGGGAAGGGACAGGACCATGTCCCTGTCATCACGTAAAGCCATTTGGATGCAAGCCCCCTCCTATCCCTGTGCTAATTTCAAGGCTCAGCCAAGAGCTGTGCCTCTCCCCCAAATGTTTTTCTCTCTGTCATTCCTGAAATGCTAAAAGAAGTGGAAATATTGGATTTCTTAATAATTTTCAGCCCAACATTTTCCTTAAGGAGGTGGAAAACACTTTGCCTTAAACACAGAGATGCGAGCCAGCGCCCAGCTCTCAGTATCTACCCGTTCAGTGGTTTGAATGTATAAATCTGTGCAGAGATAAACGTCTTTTAAACGGCAGCTGTGCACGCAAGCGCTCCAAGGTAAATGCTCCCATAAGAGTAGATATTTCCTCCATCCTCCTCGCTCACACATCTACCTGCCACGCGTCTCCCGCTCTGCCCGCAGAAGGGTCAACACAACTCTAAGAGTTAGGAAAGCGGGAGCTCCCTCCTCTTCCAGATTCATCACTCACTTCATTTTAATCATTAAATCGGGCTCAATCCCACCACGTTCCTTGGACGGATTATTACTCACCAGACTATAAATACCATGCCCTGCATTTCACTGGTGCCCTCTCCTCTCTCAAAATTGAGTCGAGGGTGCATCGCTTTCCAGACGGACTCCAGCGAAGGCACTCCCAGCCCTCATACCTGCTCCTGGGAAGGGGGGCAAGGGATATTCATCTTTTGACGGATACAGGCACTGGTGGCATCCCATTTGAAGGGGAGCTTTCCCCAAAGGGTAAGAACATGGGTGGCATGTGATACGCCTGCGAGGGGTGGGGGGCCTGAAGTTTTCTTCCTTTGCTTGCTCTGTATTCCCAGGGGAGCACAGATATTTTAAGAGGATAAGGGCTACTGGGGGAAGCCTCCAAACCCAGGGAGAGCAAGTAGCATCCCAGCTTGCCAGGGCTGAATAGTCCTGCTGCCCACCAGCAGCAAACTGGCTTTGCACTGGTCAGGATGATACCCAACTCAGGGAGGTTAAAATGGGATCAAGGAGTCAGAGCATCTTCCTTCAAACAGCATAATGAAGACGATGGAAATGAGTTAACCTCATCGCCTTCCCCACTGCTCGCTGCTCTGTGTTTAATCCCTCTTCCACTGGGTGCAGGATGCACCGGCACATGCTCCCCTCCCACCAAAACCTGCCATTCATTTACTGTTTTCATAACTCTTCTGTGCCCACACAGTATGTGGACATGAATGGCTGCAGCTGCTTTGAAGAAGGCGCTTTCTGTCTTCCAAGTCACCATCGGGTCTCATAAATCTTAAAAATATTTCATGGAGCACCAAAACAAACCCCGCGCACACACACACACAACCAGCTGCTTTCCAAGCACACAAATACTTTCAAGTTCAACAAAAAGTTTCATTTTAGTAAGGGCAAACTCTTTCATTCCGTTTGGAAGCCTCTTGTTCAATTACTTCTCTACAGATCACCCCCTAAGTGAGTTAAAAAATGAACTTAAAAATAGCTTTATCAGTCTGAAAACATCCAAATAAGGTCCTTCGCAAAGAAACTCCCTAACCCGTTGGGTTTTTTTTTGGGGGTTGGTGGACTTTTTTTTAATTACACAAATTTTTACCATCAGCAGTGACATTTTGCGAGGTAAAAAAACTGGTTCCATCAAAATAGCATTTTCTATTGAAAAATTAATTCTGTTGCATTTCCTCTCTGTAGAGATCAGTCCCTGGGACCGAGCATCCCTCCACCGCTCCTAAAGACCCCTCTCCAAGAACTATGCACAAACGCAGCCAACTCCATTTTAGAAACAAATCTGCTCTGTTTACTGATAAATATTATTCATATATTTACCAAGAAAACATGAAAGGCAAATCCAGCATCTGTATTTCTAGTATCACTTGCCGGGGAATATCACTAAATATGCTGGGGCACAGGCATCAGAGGGTGGCTTTGTGATCACCCCCAAATTTGCTTGTGCATGCCAGCAACTACTGGAAAACAAGAGGTCTAAATAGACCTTAGCTGCAGCTTATTCTGTCAGATGAAGCCGTGGTTTCATATGGATGGAGGAAAGCAGCAGAGCTCAAGAAAGTACAATACGATGCAAATACAAAGGGTAAAAGAATAAGGGGAAGAAACGCTCATGAACCCACTGCAGAAATGATCTAAAGCAACAAAGTCCCGACAACTGGAAGCCTCCAGCCCGCAAAGTTTTATCCCCATACTTAGATTTAGCTTTGCTTTCCCTGAAGTAGAAAATAGCTCCTGTTCTGAGTTCAGTCTCTGGTTTGAAGGGTCAGAGCTGAAGCCTGCCAATTCTGAAGTGTCTGAATAGGCAGAAAATCAAGGGTTTTAGCTAGGGTACTTCGTTGCCAAACACCAAACCAGAATTTTCTCTTCACTATAAATTGGTATTTATCTTTCTCTACGATACATAAAAAAGTAGATTAACCGAGCTAGAAGAAACAAAGCCATCACTCCCCAAAGTCACGGGAATAAGCAGGTATTCCTGTCAAAAATTACACGTTTTTACAAGGAAGAGTTTTTTTTTTTGTTGGTTGTTTGTTTGCAACCAGCCACAAAATTCTGCAAAACCTAAGGAAATACCCCCAAATTAGGGTGCAGATGATTGCCTCGGGGTTTCTTCAGTACTCTGGGGGATATGGAAAAAGAAAGAAAAAGATAAATTATGAGGTGGCACCTGAAAACTTGCTCAGCTTTCAGCGCAGAGGAATGTAAACATGTTGTTTTGCTTACTTTCACCATCGATTTCAGGAAGCTGGGAAGGCTGCTCAGAAAATGGTTCCCCAGCCTCAGCTACAATGCAGTTCCAATAATAGACAGCATAGGCAGATGCTTAATCATCGTCAAATCATGTTTCGCTATGCCAGATCTAAAGCTCTTGGCCCGCGGTAGGACACAGCTAAGCTCCTGTTTAGCTGAAGAGCTGGAACAGGGCTTGAACGCAGTTGTCCCACCACCTGGGCAGAGTCAGGCCCTCGGTGCACCGGGAATATGGGCAGTTTGGGGCTGCGACTGACAAGCAACTCTGAAACTTTCCACTGGAGAGGAGGTGTTAAATTACAAACGCCTCATAGGTCTCGGGAACTATTTTTCCTATTTTTTGGACTCATTTCTGAGCCTTAAAACTTGCACCTACAGCCAGTGCTCTATGCTATGTTCCCACCTCCGAGATAGCATCCTTCCACTTCAAGGTGCAAAAGAGGGGCCTCTTTCTGGGGGAACCATGGGATCCTCAGAGATCCTTTCGTGTTCTCAATAAGATTTACAGCCTCATGCTCACCATCAACCTCCTAATTTCTGCTGGAGCCAAGAGAAGAGCTTGCTTGGGTCTGAAACCCACTCCGAGGGGGCATGAATCCGCTGGCCTGGGAGGAACGGCTGTAAGATGTCTACTCATTCAGCTGGGCCATCCACGACAGCACCCAGCTGCACTCCCACGTGAAAAGCTTTCGCTCGTCTATTTATTGCAACCGCCTGCTAGTACCACGACATGCAGATGAATAAATACCACTGCAAAGAGCTGCTGCTGCTCACACGGCTGGTGGAAATGGCACAAGAGGCCAAGGGAGGCGGGGAGGGTTAAATAAGCCAAGTGTTGTGTTATTGTGACCGGAGTTTGGCCAAGCTGTGAGGGCTGATATCGCTCGTTGGGACGCATGCCATGGAATCCTTCCTGATCAGGAACGCTTATGGCTTTGGTCTTGCATCTTGCCCCAAAGGCACCACAACAGCCCAGCAACCCCAGTTCGAGGTGGTAACAGGGTGTTGAAAGGGACGGCTGCCAGCCTATCCCCCAGCACATCCCACCGCTGCCTTGGGCAGAGCTGGGCTGCCCGGGCAGATCGTGGGGCCAGCACACATCCCAGCTGACTGGCCCCCAGCAAAGGCTGCTGCCAGCGCTGGCTCTGGCTAATCCTTGTCAGCAGCTTCTCTGCAGAGATTCGCAATGGAAGGCAACCCTGGGAACACCTTCATCCACGCTGCAGCAAGGGGACGCTGCCTGCTCCCTCGCTGTCGGCCATGTGCCACATCCGCATCCTTTGCACTCATCCTTTGCTGTGGCTCTTTTTCTCTCCCTCTCCCACAGATATATCAGAGCTAACTTTCATCCAGCTACTCCTGGCCTGGTAAGAGCAAGGACACAGCAGTCCTGAACGCGGGGCTGTGGTGTGGGGATGCCACCAGTGGACACAAGCTGGCGCGGACATGGTGGTCTGCTCCATGCACCATGGTTCTGATTACAGCCACCAGCCTGGCTCCTCCCCGCCAGCCCCAAGAGGGACACCGGCGTGTGGACGAGGTGTACAAATCCAATAAATTAACACCCCTCTCCCTCCTACCCTCACTGCTTACTTTGGGAAACAGGATCCACGGGGATTTTTCTGCTCAGGACTACCCGGGTTTATTTGAGGCGTGCTTTCAAACGGGCTGAGCCGTGCTAGTACAGAATCTGTGTGATCGCTCCATTCCTTTAGACGGGGCTCAGGATCAGTCCATGCCAGAAAGTCCCACCAGCGACAGGGTTTGAAGTCTTGAGGTTGAACTAAGCAAACTACTTAACAAAGGCTCTTTCTTCAGGTTCAAGGCTAGCACATTTCTGCTTGGCTTCAAATAAATTTGGGATGCTTCTCTGAAAGCACCCTGGACCAAACCAAAATGAGCAGCAGCATCAGAGCTCACACAGCTTGGGGGTTTATGAATCCATCCAGGGGCTCAGACTGAGCTCCCGCCAAGCCCCACTGATTGCATGCATGCGTACACGAGGCAAATGATGGTTTGCTTGAACTTCCATGAAAGATGTTTAAACTAACAGGTTTTACCTTGTATTTGTCATAGGCCAGGAATACCCCCGTGGCCGGTTAATGCACAGCAGCTGAGCCCTGGTAACTTGATCGTGTGTCTGAACCTGGTTCAGAGACTGTCATACAAGAATTAAAACGCCGCAATAAGTCTCACGCATGGGGAAAAGCAGAGGAAACCTGTGTGTGCTGGGAGGGGGAAGAGTCCAGCAGCCCTGCTGCAGCCCAAGCACAGTGCTCCCACCTAGCCCTGGCATCTGGGACCTGACTCCGCAGCTGGCCCCAGGGAGGCCAGGCTTCCCTGATGCTGTTTTTGGGGAGGATGTGGCTTTTTCTAACTTCATGTGTTTACTCCTGAATTACACCGGCATGGGCAAGGAGACCTGACCTCCACACCAGCCACCTCCACCTCTACAGGAGCACAGGGCTCTATGTAGCTCTTAGCATCGCTAAGCCAGAGCTGAGTAGGTAAACCACAGCTTTTCCCTCTGACCCTGACTAGACTAACTTAGTTCTGTATTTCCAACAGGAAGGATTTGTTCCAGTATCCAGAACAGTGCCAAACATTTCAAAAAGGTGAAAAATATGTGCAAAAAACCACTCATAAATACCTCTGCTCAACTCAGAGCAGGGCAAGCCAAGCAGACAGAAGCGTGACATTCGTGTAGCAAAATATTCTGGGAAACAAGGCGGGATCCAGATCAAGAAAAATATGCTCACTAAGTCATTCAAGTAGTAAGACCAGATGGCAAGTTGCTTTCCCCACTGATGGCACTTGTCCATCGCACTGTCACAAAGCTCGCGCCGCCCCGAGCTCACCTGAACGGATGCCAGGGGCTGGCAGGGAGCGGCATGGGCCGGGGAGAAGCCAGCTCTGCTAGAGCCATCGCCAGGCAAGCACGGAGCCGGCTATCTCTTTTTCAGCTGTGCAACAAGTCGGGTAAAGAGTGTCAAAAATAATGACCTGGCCGGGTCTGGAGGAGGAAGGTTCAAGAATTTTGCCTGGAAGTGGAGAGCCAGGGCTTCTGTGCAGAGAGGGTAAGCACGGGCAAGGGGAAGGGCAAGGGGGAAACCCCTCTTACTTGCAGGAAGCGCCAGTCGGGGTTGCTGGCAGAAAGGTCTGCCCAGGTGTTACTGAGCCGTAATTCATAGGCTCAGGATTCAGGGGCAAGGATGCAGCCCGGCTCCCAGCCCAGCTGCCGTTAGACAACGGGAGCTTTGTCTTGGTAGGGAGTGAAGGAAAAGGTGATGTTTTTCAGTGGGCTGGCTCTGGGCAGCCCTTGCAGCAACCCCACTGCTCCAAAGGGACTTTGGGGGTGCAGAAAACAGCACCTGCCCCACAGCGCTACCAGCACGAGGAAAAAGAGCAGCATTACTTCTGGGAAGGGCAGATTAAATCACCACGATAACCTCTCTGACTTCAAAAGCCCATGCCCATCTCTGTGTGGTGAGAGATCTGTCTTTGGCGAGCACACCCAGATAACCTCTTCCCATTACAAATAGAGTCACTCCATCAATTTGGAGAAACCAAGCGTAGCCCCAAATCCCCCTTCTTAGGGTGGAGGGATTTTCCTGCCCCGGATGGTGCATGGAGGGCGCAGACCATGTGGGTCTGCAGATACCACCGCTTTGGCTGCCAGGGTGCAATTACCCCATCTCAACCCCCAAGTGCAGCCCCAGCTACTGCACTCGAAAGTACTCCAGCTCCAAAAGCTCAATTGGTGTCAACAGGGTTTGCAAATTTGTGGGGTCACTGTCTGCGGAGGAGCAGGAACGCGAAGGCCTCCTGCACAGATGCTCAGTGCCATGTTAACCCCGGGTCAGCCTCAGCACCGCGGTGGGTATCCCCTGCCCCAGAGATCTGCGTCTGTGGGTGCTACACACCTGCAGCGCTATCACCACCCTCAGCCCTTCGATCCAGAGAGGCTGTTTCAAATGTACGGTGGAAGGCGCAAAAAGCGCACAGAAGAACTTGCGAGCCCTCCAGTGGGGATGGGAAGGGCAACCCTGCTCCGCTGGGGAACACGCCGGGTAGTACAAAAAAATAAAAATCACTGCTGCCGCGCTCTCCCCCCTGCCCTCCAGCTTCATTGTTAATATTTGAGATGTCTGCAAAATTATTCATTGAGATTTTGCCTTCCAGGAGAAGCTCTAATAGGATTAGGTGGCCACATTGCTCATTGCAAATCATTTGCCTCTCTCTTGGAAAGAGGATGGGCTGGTTTACTCTGGTTTCTTCTCTTTCAGTGGACTTCCCAAACAGGGACAAAGTTTGCAGTGCTTTTGTGGGAATGTGGGAACAACAGGCGTCATTGGCGAGATTTGGAGGAAATGAGGGTTTTGCCTCTTCGGAACAAGTTGAGACCAACCCCTCTTGGCCTCTACCCCTCCAGACAGCTTCTCCACGATGCAGCCATTGGAGGCAAGCACAGACTGAGCAAAGGCTCCTCTCACAAGCGCCCCGGCTCCCATCGAACCCAGCGCCTTCCCCACAATGCAAGTGCTCAGCAGTGAGCGCTTCCAGGATCAACAAGACGTTACATGCAATGAGGACAAGGTGTTTGATGAATCATTTGCAAAGAGGGGGATTTTTTTTTAATAATAATAATAATAAAAATAAAAAAAATTTACATCCCGCT
This sequence comes from Anhinga rufa, assembly GCA_013400875.1. Lineage (NCBI taxonomy): Eukaryota > Metazoa > Chordata > Aves > Suliformes > Anhingidae > Anhinga > Anhinga rufa. The sequence continues at coordinate 13,664 of VZTV01051461.1, forward strand.
GCAACACCTACAAGACAAACACACAGACCAAACCATCCGTGAGCTCAGCTCACCGTGTAATCGCACACTACCCGGCTCTTATAAAATACTGCTTAGCAAGTGAGAACCTCTCTATTTAGTGCCTTGCTAAGATATTGGCTGTAATGAATTAGCAGGTGCCTTTAAGAAACACTGTCAACCCAAAGTTAAGACGGGTGATAAGTTTTACTTGTGGCCCTTCCTGAAGAGTTGTGGTTAAAGCCAAAAAGAGGCAAAAATAGAAACATGGGTATTTTGCTAATTTAAAGTAAAATATGTCCCTGTCGCTAGCACGTATTTCTATCATATATGAAAAGAATAAGGCTTGAAAATGGTAGGTAGAAGCCCTGACATAAGCTTTGGTACAGGCCAGCCATCCACACCAGCCCATTACGTAGGACCTGCAAACAGGAGGAATGATGGCAGTTGTGGAGCAGCAAGGGACCTCGCTTCTGATTTCACCGATATGATCGAGGAGCACACCACCAGCGGAGAGGGAGAAAGGCACCGAAACCTCGCGCTGCCCATCTACCTCGCTCGCTGCACTTAATGCAGAAAAAGGCACTGAGGGTGGGGAAGCAACACTGCACCCTCTGTTATTCATCTTTTACGCTGTTCTCCCAGTTCTTGTCAAGTGGAAAACCACTTGAAGAAGCAGCATCCAGGCAAGGTGGAATAGAGACTGACTTGTGCATTCTTCATTCTAAAGCGATAGTCACATCACCACCGAGAAAACCATCAAGGAATTAAAAAAAAAATAATCACCATAAACTCTCCAAGCTCCTTTCTCAGCTGGTCAGCATTTCTATAGTGGGGCACATTTGTTTCCATCTCCCTAGAAGAAGGCGGGGAGGAATAATTGAGATATCCACTTAGCATGAAGATAAAAACCCTGCCGAGATGCCCAGAGCCATGGAAAGGTGCTTCCCCTGCCGCAGGCTGCGCTGACCAGCCCACCCTGCCAGGATGCTCCCACCCCCCTTTGCCTTTAAAAACTTTCCAAGTTCCAGCCAGCCCTCCAGATTTACGATGTGTTTCACTTTTTGAACGCCCTTGGATCAGACTGGGGCGATGAAAGCCTGATAGGTCTGAAGATAACTTTTTGTGCGGAGAGAGTATATAGAAGATAGTGCCCCCCCCATATACACACAGGCACTCCTCTTCCCCGCTCCCTTAAAAGTGTGTTTTCTGCAAACTTCAACAAAGTCCATCCGTGCCAAGAACCTTCCCACACTCCACTCCAGCCTCTGCTTTACTTAAAATTAATTCAGAGACACAGTACCATGGACCACAGCCTTTGCCGAGTCTTAATAAGACCACAAGGAATAGGAAAAGAAAAAAAAGGACGGAGAAAAAAAAAAAGAAAAATTGCAGCCGTTCTTGTAACTAAATCCGCTGGAGTTGTAAGTGTGGTAAATGCCTGTTCCTGCACTATTTGGACGCCTCTGCTTTGCCTTTAGCAGCTGCTGTAATAAACTTCCCAGAAAGTATTGGATTCACAGAAGTGTTACTAGAAACCCTAACAGAAACCTAATGGAAATGATGTACCAACGCAGCAAACCGGGGGGATAAGCCCTGCTACAATAAAGAGAGATTTAAACTAGGTTTCCTTTACTTGAGAGAGAAAATTAAAATTACCCTCTGTGTTTCAGGGGGAAGGATGAAAAGGGGGGGGGCTGAGATCTAATTACAAGTGTCTTGAAGTTCCTTCTGCATAAAGTTTCCTTAAAGAGCTGCCAAAAAAGCAAACTTTGGGAGATGGCGTTTGAGGTGCAGTTCTCGGCTCAGCTGAAGCGCACGTGGCTTTGCCCTGCGATGACAAAACATTTAATTACGACTAGCCCAATGTCTTCCACATTTGGAAACTGGATTCTTGACACACATAATATACCCCATGCTGACACGACTATTTGGCAAAAGCTGAGCCTGTGATCTCACATTAATTGCTACACAAATATACTTATTGTGGGCATGGGTTTTATATGACTGAAGCCTCCATTTGCACATGTTCACAATAAAAACACTTCCCCCCCTCAAATAACGATTAACTTTTTTTTTTGAGGTGCTTTTTTTTTTTTTTTGAGATGCAGTTTTAATGGCATGAGAACTGTCTGTCGGCTTCCATTACCCCTTTGTTCTCTTCGTCTCTCACTTTATACGTATTTTTATAAGCCTTTTAAAACCAAGTCTCCCCGTTCTTAATTCTTCTCTCTCTTTACTTTTGTTTTATTGTAGGGCATCAATAGAAACAGAGAGATTTTGCCGGATTAAAGACGTGGCTGTCACTTGAAAGCAAGTCCACTGATAGAGATCTTATAAGATCTCTGAATATCTTCCACCTAAGGCTGTTTGCCGGGAGACAGGAGGACGGCAACACGTTTCCTCTTAAACCAGCGGCTAGAGGAGGGAGGTACCCACCAGCAGGTGTGACTCACCTCACCCTTTATTCCACCAAACCCAGCTGGACGCACGGGAGCCCCGACATCCGCAGGGATTGCTCCTTAGTGGTGTCACAGGCCTCTTAGGTCACAGCTCCCATGGTCTCATGCACGGGAACATGCAGGAACCAGACGTCAGGCACCAGAGGCAGGGTGTTCACAGGGTTTCCCATCTGGGGTCTCACCACAGAAAGACCTGGGATCTTCACCTGGTTTCTCCCTGAAGACCCCATAGATGGAAACCAGGCTTTATCCTTGGGTCTTAAACCCTTTGCCAAACAAACCAGGATCAAACCACTAAAATTCACTCTTCTCCAGCACCTCCACTGCAGGTGGTAGCTGGCCGTGAGCTACTAATTCTGGCTCTGCTGCTAATTTGCCCAGTGACCCTGAGCCTCCTACCGAGTCCCCGTGAGCCCTTCCAGATCCAGAGGCAAAGCAACGGCTCAGCAAAGCCATAAACCCACACAAGGTTGGGGAAAATCCTAACGTGCAGCAGGCTTGGATATCCAAAGCTGAAAAAGCTATTTAAGGCTCGGAGCTATTATTTCCATCACCCTGTTCAGAGCAGGAATGCTCCAACAGCCCCTGCAGCAGAGCCCCCAGGGGGCTGCGAGCAGGTGGAGGTCCTCACCATGCCCCTGCTTCCCCAAAAAAAGCTTTGCTGCACAGCAACGGCTGCAGATTTTTTTTTTTCTTTTTGTGCTTTCTCAGTACACAGAAACTGTTTATTTAGAAAGATCAAGGAACCAAAAACATAGGCAAATCGCTCTTCTCCTGGTAAGGCAGCAAAGCATGCCCGGCCTCGCTCGCATGTTTGCACAGCACTGCCGTGCATGCAGCGAGCTGGACGCAGCCTCCCTCCCTGCAGACGCTTTCATAGTTATCCCGTTGCTTGTCCAAGAGCCATCAGCTCTTACAAACAATGACCAATTTGTTCCCTGGGGTGGCATTTCCTTATGATTCATCCTACTTTGCAGCAGGCGCGAGGGCTGGGATGCTAATACCAGAAGAATACGCTCACGTGCTGGCCTGAGCACCGCAGCGAGAGCTTCCACGACCATCGCGTTTCCCCCCTCCTCCCCAGGCAATGCCCAGCCCCGTGCCAGTGCCGGTGCCAGGGCAGTTTTTCCACAAGCTGGAGCTGCTTTTTGGGGGAGAACCCGCTGTTACAAACCCTGGATTTTGCAGAGAGTCACTGTTGTAAAGGCCTCTTGGAGTGGAAATAGCATAAAATGGCAGTTGGGTGCGGGGGGATGGGATAAAAAAAATTTATTTCAGCAAGGCAGAAGTGTCTCCCTTGAACAACAGGATGTCTTCTGTAAACACGAGGCTACCACAGCTGTTCGAGATATAAAGGGCTGCATTAAAATGTTTCACTTTGTCATTGCTGAAATGGAGTGAGAAAGCTGAAGGGATGGGTTTAGCCTTTCCTCTCCCCCGCCATGCTGCCAAAAACCCACCAAGAAGGGCGAAGCCTTTTTACTTTAATGGAAGTTCATTTTCCAAAGGGCAAGTATGCCTCTAAAAAGGTTGCAGGCACTTCCCCCCCACGCACATATATGGGGCTGCCAAGTCATAATTTTAACAACAAATCTTTTTATTTGCCTTTTTTTGTCTTAAATCCCAAGCACTTGGGATTTACGCAGTGTATGGGAAGCAGCTTTCATGATGGGAGCAAGTTTTCACACGCGATGTTTGTGTGGTTTAAGCTTTTCTCTGTGAAGGAGTGGTCCAGCAACCGGCACACAAGCAGAGAGAGCAAGATGAAATATTTTCAGTCCTCTGATTATTCGGTATCTAATCGCATTTGACTGGCAGGAGTTGGCCACATCGCACGCATCCAGCCACCCGCGCAGCTCCAACAGCTTCTGCAGCCTGGAACCTCACACTTCATCTGCAGCGTCCATGGCCCGTTGGTAACAGTGCCACAACAGGATTTTGAACCATAAATTATCTTTTAGAAGTGGCTTATCACAGAGACACATTCATCTCCATGAGCTGGACCAAAACCAGCTCCACTGGCTGGAAGTTCAAGCGAGGGCATGCACATTCACTAATTTTTTTTTTGACCATACAATTTTTGGGTTGCAAAGCCAGACATTAAGCTGGCTGAAAGTCTAGTCCTGTGAAGCATTCTGAGTTGGCAAAGTTTTGCTACTGATTTATGTGGCGCAACAGCTCAGGGCCTGGGATGCATCCATAACATTCGTTCCATCTGTCGTCAATGCAGATTCTGTTCTCCACTGCTCGTGTTGGCAGGGCTTTATCCGAGATCTGCCGCTCTCAGTGGGGGGGAGGAAAGGGGACGAGAGAAGAGGAAGCAAAAGTCTCCCATTGGTGCCAATGGCTTCACAGGAGGCCTCAAGTTCTTCAGATGCCTCTAAGCATTGTTGCTGGAGTGATAATCTTTGGCAGCCCATTTAGAAGAGGAAGGGAATAAGCGGTCACACTGATTTTCAATACAATTTCAGAATTGATGTTCACCAACAGTCTCATTTCAGGCCCACACACGTCTGCCCTAATAAAGTATAAAGGTCCAGAAAACCATATAGTCCTCTTGGTCTCCTATCCGCCTTGTTCATTCCAGGCAAATCTTCTCTATGATCAATCCATGAAAAACACTGACTCCTTTCAGAACAGTTAAAAAGCCCGCTAATCTGTGAGTTATCTTCCAAGACTATGAGCAATTCAATCCAAGAAGCAAAGGGAGCATTTATCTTGGGCACAACAAAAATGTCCAATCTGCCCTGGAGATCTCTGGCACGCCTGGAAGCTCCATCCGCAAAGCGAGTGCCGAACACCGCGCTGGGATTCACACCAAGCATAAGAGGCCTCTTCTGCAGATAAAGATAGCTGAAGCATGAGCCAGGCTGCAAGCCAAGATGCTCTTCCCTCCTCTTCCCCCCTCCCCAAATTTGGGAAGGCTGGGGATAGTCCCCCCCCATGCACAAGCTGTATCCAAGGCTGTGCTCGGGGTGGGGTGATCCTCCCTGCTGAAACGCTGATGATGCGATTCACCTCTGAATATTACCTTCTGGTTCCTCGCTGTTCCAACGCCTCCGACATCTACAAAAAGCTGGAATTTCCTGCCAGCTCAGTGGTGCAATTTCAAATGCTTTTTGGTTTTCAACTGCGCTCTTTAATCTCAAGCCAGCTGGGCCCGTGCGTTAGCGTGAAGGCTGAAAGCTTCAGAGCTTTGGGCAGTTAGTTTTCCAAAGATCTCACCTGTGGGTGGAATGGTTTGCTGCAGCTCTGCATTAAATTAAAAAGAAACGCACAAAAACCATGTGTCTGAGCTGCCCTGTCCCCATTGCAGCACGGAGGGAAGCTGCCGGCCAGCTCCGTGGTCCGATTTCCCTCTGAGAGAGGGAGAAATGCCGGTTTAGCTCCTTGTGCCAAGAAGGGCAAGGAGCGATCCGCAACAGAGAGCTGCAGGGGCTGGCAGGCATGGCATAGCATGGCGCCGTGAAGGTCCCCCCCAGCCCCTCCATCAGGGAAGGGTGGAAATCAAATCTCATTGAATCAACCTCACGCAGGCATTGGGAGGATACCTTAAAAAGAGAAATATACACTATATCTCCCTGTTTCTCCCAACAGACAAATGGGCTTTATTCCCGATTTCCTGTGAAAGCTGTGAAAAAGGATCCCATCATAGACTCTACTGTGCTATTTGCAGCCGTTGGCATCACAGGAGGCTTGCGGAGATGAGGCCGGGGCCACTGTCCGCCACAGAATGAGCGGCCCCTCATTTATATGAAGGCCTAGGCAAGATGTTTCACAGCTCCAGACTAAGGGGACCATATCCTCAGCTGAGACAAGGTAACATCATTTCCGAGAAGTTAATAAATTGGTGCCAGTTCACATCACCAAGGGTCTGCTCAAGGAGTACAGGCAACTAAAACAAACATATGCACCTGCTGGAGCCCCAACAGAAGTATTTGAGAATTAATCTTATGATGATAAGCCAGAAAAGGTGTGTGGCAGAGAAGAGAGGGAGGTATGAAGAAGCCCTGTTACCCTGCTCACTCTACCGTTTCAGAAAAAAAATCTGTTTATATAAAGAGATCTGACAAGAACTACAGCAAAATGGATGAGGAGCTGAATACGTAAAAGGCAAAACCATCACTGAAAATAAATTCAATTATTCGGTTTTGCTTAGAGAAGCAACAAAGTTTCTGACATGTTTGTTATTCAGTCTGTCATTAGAGCTGAAAGATGTCTCAATAATGTTGAAGTTATATTTTTAACATCCACTCTCCTCCAAGCAGTTTGCATATTTTCCACTACGTTAGCTGATCAAGCCATTAGTTACAGTTACTTAAAAATAAATGAGCTCTGTATTTTCCTTCCTCCACACTCCCCATTGTGGAGCTCAACAGCAGGGGAGGGGGGACAGGGAAGAAAAGTATTTCATTTACTATGAAACAACCTGACAATAATGGTAAATGCTCAAGTTCGACTACGGAAAGCGAGTACATCTAAGAAGAAAAAGCAGAAGCATCTCTTGACAAGCAAGGAACTGATAAGGAACTGAACAGCAGCAAAACATGCAAAATGAAAAACATATTTGTAAAAGAAACTGCAGTTGGGAGGTTGACGGCATCTGAATAAATCCAGCAAGAACATAGGCAGGGTGGAATTTCGTTGAGTGTGCTGATATGCATTTACTTGCCAAAATGAGTTTTAACTAGAGCTATTCTTTCTGCTCTTTACCCTAATCCGCCCTCCTCCCCATAAAAAATTACCGTCAAGTCAGTCAATTTTCATGAAAGGTTTCTGTTTTCACCCATTACAGAAAAGCAGGTAATATTCATTCTTCTATCCCTTCTTTCCCAAAATTCAGCCATAAAAAAACCCCAAAGCAAAACCGACAGTTTATGTTTTGACTGTTGAAAAACAGAATCTGAAAGCAATTTTGCTTCGTTAATTAAGCTGAAAAAAACTGCAGAAGATGAAAATATTTTCTTCCATGCAGAAAACGAAGGCAGCACATTTTCTCAACTATCTGTGAACTGAAGAAAAAAAAACACTAATGAACTTTTAGGGTAGAGAAAAATCCAGGCATGCCAGGAAAAAAAAATGCAAGCACATTGTACTAATAGGTCATTGGGCAATTCTAACTCATTCCAGGCTTGATTGTGGGGTACAGATTTATCCAATATATTGACCACTGGGTTGTAAGAACAGCCTTCACACTCAGCACAGAGCAAGTCTCCAACTGCTGCCCTCTCCATATGGCAACGGCCCACTGACATCCAGTCAGCTCCGTTGTGCTGCTCTCGTTGATAGCTTTATCAGAGAAATAAATAAAAAACCCCTTGCTGCAACATATAACCTTAATACTGGCCTCTCAGAGTCCTCTTACGTAATAATCTACAGGTTCTGGTAACAAAGTAAACCATCTTCACACCCCATACCACAGAATAAGTCACCTCTCTCCAGGTGATGTTCTCAGCTAATATTGTACCACCAGTAACTACAGAGCACCACCAGTTCACCTGTCCCATCACAGCATCAGGGCTTCCAAAGTTCACGGTCAACAGTGAACCACAAGCTCCTGCATCAACAAAGCATTTCCCCGTTGGACTTAAACGTGAAGAAATTAACATGAACCAAAAAATCCGATCATAGGTGCTAGTCCCATGCTATTTGTTAAACAAACCTGCAGACCAATGTTGGTCCAGACTATGGCTTGCAAGTCAGCGTTATGGGCTTCTCCCTGACTTTGGAGCACGTGCTGCCATCATATGTTGTTCAACAGCTGGGGCTTTCCAACTTGCTGCTTGCCAGTGGAAGATGACATGACTTCCAATACAAGAGTCTGGAGGACCAAACCCTAGCAGGGCTATGCTGCAGACCATTTTAAAGAAGTTTGAGGGTGCTTAGAGATCTTTTTAAAAGGCCCTTACTTGTAGGGGGAGCTCTTGCCCTTTTTGAGAGTATTTCCCCCCATAAAGTCTGTTCTGCTCAAGTGCATTCCGACCCTATTGTTTGCTTTCAGAGCAGATAACACCCAGGTTTCTGCAGGTCCTCTAACCCAGGGAGATGGGGAAGGCTCCCACATTCGCACACCAGACACTCTTCTTTCAGCTACATCCCAGCACAGTCAAACTCAGTCACTGAGCTTTCAGGATGCTAAGGACACACTGTCCAACCCCTGGAAACAGTAGGCAGTCCAAAGTGTCATGCTGGGTCCTGACCAGTTGCCCCAATTCCAGAGGGACAGTTTTGGGGGTCAGCTTGGCTTAGGCAGCATACACAAATCCCACGCATGCGTCCTTCATCTTAACCGCACCCTTGATGCTGGGGTGTGAGAATGCTCAATCCCCTCCAGCTACAGGGGAATTCCCAAGCAGATGGTTAAACTGGATTTCCAGCTTCTCTGTAGTAGCAGAATGGGGGTAACTCATCAGGGCGGAGGTAGAGAGCTGGCTCACGTTGCCCAGTGCTTTGTGCTCTGAGCAAGACACAGGTCTATCGGTCACCAGAGTTTCATTAGCTACATATGAGGTCATCCCTTGGCATCCTCAGAGCACCTTGAGACCTTCATATGAGTCTGGTAATTATGCAGAAATACTATAAAATAATGAAACACATTATGGAAAAGCAGTGCATTTTGGCTGGGGGAGTCATAGGCACCTTCTAGGAACTGGAGATTTGAACTTTACTAAAAACCCTGGGGAAGTGGGTATCTGATTCTCTTAGACCTTCCGAAGGTGCCAGGCACGCTAGTACCAGACCGTCAACTCCTGTGCTTCTTGAGTTCAACGCTCCTATGGGGCAGGAGCAGCGAGCAGTAAGCTGAATGCTATGTGCTTAAAACAAAGGCCTGTAGGTCAATAAAGTTCAACAAAATAAAGTTGCTCATTTTTTGCTGTCACTCACAGGCTGCTGCAGCGTTGACTCTGAAGGGTGGGAGAAAAGAAGAGGAACAGAAACTACGTGAAAAGAGGGAATGAGACATCAAGGGGAGACGGCAGCAGTGGACACAGCCCAGCCCTTGCTGACAGGTGTGAAATGAAGGTCAGTGATTTGGGAATATTTCCTGGACCAGCAATGCCAGCCAGGCAAAGAAGATCTAAGGCCTCCTGTACTCCTGCCTCCGCCCTGCAAATCCTCCCATACGCTGGTCTCCAGCAGCTGCTCCTTCCCGTGGTTGGAGGAAGGGTAAGAGGAAAAAAAAATAATCAAAAGGAACTCAAAACAAACCCACACCATCAACAAGCCTCTCTGCTTCAGCTCAGACCCTTCTGCCGGCGTGTAGTAACCTATTTATGAATGCCTTTCCTCTCTAGACTGGATGCATTTTCATAGCTTCATTAAGGTAGTAAGACCCTGGGGCAGAGAATCAGAAGACCTGTCCTGCTATTGACTCTGCCACTGGCCTCAACACGCAGGCCTGGACCCAGCTTTTCCTTCCTCTTCCCCCTCCATCCCTAAATCTATAACTCGAGATTAGATTTATCCATTTGAGACCACCAGGGTGGATGGGAAGAGGAGAAGGTGACATACTCCTGTGTACTTCATCCTTTGGTTCAGCAGCAGCTCCATTCCCATGGCTCCGTTCCTACACCTCGAGGCAACAATCCCCGTTATCATTTCA
>VZTV01051461.1:24662-50923 GCA_013400875.1 Anhinga rufa
TGCTTTGACTTCCTGGGGTCCGTGCCAATTTACACCAACCGAGAACATGGCACAATCTGGTTCGTGTTTGGGCTTTGCTCTGCTGTCTCCCCGTTATCCTTCATCTAGAAATAGCTGCATAACAGGAGAGAGAGAAGGAATAACAACCAAAATTTGTCTGGTCCAGAAATGGTTTCCTGGAACTTAAGTATTTTTTTTTTTTTCCTGAAAGGAGATAAAGTTGTTCATTGTTTGTCTTGGCTGCCTATAAACTCATGCTGCTGAGAGTAGTCTTTGATCACAGGGCTATTGGGAGGCTGACCCTTGACAGCCAATCCACTCCCTGCTCTTTCAGTCTCACCAGCCCAGGCCTGACTTCCTTTTTCATAAAAAGCCATAAAAAAAAAATTATACGTATATTATCCAACAGCCCTTGCAGCAGTTTAGGGATCCTGATCTAACTAGCTTACAGACAACTTCAATACCAGGCTATTCCTTTCCTCAAGGGCTTCTGTGATAGGAATAGGGAAGGAGGGAGTTCGTGATTTCGGATGTCCTGCCATGAGAGGCAGCAACTCCATCCAAGCCTGCGGTGCGACAAACGTGTATCAGGGTGTATCTAACAAATGTGCTCTTTATAAGGGACTAATCATAGCCTTACCAAATGCTGCCAGAAGCCTAAGTTTATTTTCTGTCCTCTTTTCCCACTGAAAATTTTTTGGACATTTGTGTNGCTTCATTAAGGTAGTAAGACCCTGGGGCAGAGAATCAGAAGACCTGTCCTGCTATTGACTCTGCCACTGGCCTCAACACGCAGGCCTGGACCCAGCTTTTCTTTCCTCTTCCCCCTCCATCCCTAAATCTATAACTCGAGATTAGATTTATCCATTTGAGACCACCAGGGTGGATGGGAAGAGGAGAAGGTGACATACTCCTGTGTACTTCATCCTTTGGTTCAGCAGCAGCTCCATTCCCATGGCTCCGTTCCTACACCTCGAGGCAACAATCCCCGTTATCATTTCAGGAGTATCCGTCACCAGAACTGGCCATGATCTTCCAACTCTCCACTATTTTTTTGTAGGGACATCTGGAAAGGCTACGGTAATGTGTTCTCTTGAGCCCCCAGGGCTTTTTGCCTCTTTCTCAGCACTAAATCCTGGCTCAGAAAGCTTTTCTCACAATATTTTCCATGTTCAGTGCATAGAAGGGTAGAAATATGTAGTACAGAGAGCAGTGATGTCTACAGGAATCCTCAAGGCTGTTTGGTTGAAATGTTGGGGGGCTTCTTGCCTCCCGCCCCAGACTCACTGGACCAGGCCCATCTAGCGTAAACACCAAAACAAGCCTTACAGTCCACACTGAGTTAAGACATTTACATCTTCTGAGAACAGTCCAACCCCCAAATCACTGGGTGCCTGCACGGCACGGGGATTAAACACCCACATGCAGCTCTGAACCTCAGGACTACCACTTCCCTTTTGATTTAGTCCTGCGCTGAACCCATGAACGAGGACAGATCTTTGCAATCCACCACCAGACCTCAGCCCAAGATGTTAAGCTGGGGTCAATGCGCTAGGTTGATTCATATCAGTGGAGCTTTACAGATTTATTCTAGCTGAGAATCTGGCCACTTATGACTTAAATAGTTTTCTGAAATATATCCAACAGGAAATCCTAAATCAAGAACACTCTGCGTTTTGAGAAGATTCCTCTCCCTCGGATCCAAACCCAACTAAAAGTTTTGCAACTTTTTCCATTTTAGGAATAAGAGGCTTTCTTCTCATATCTTCCTCTCCTCCCAAACAAATAATCAAGTACACAGGAGCCCAAAATATTTTTTTCCCTCTGGTCAATTTATTCAGTGAGTTGACACTGAAGCCAGCCTGTTTAAAACTGGCCAGCTGTGTTCTGACCAGCTGACACTGGAGGCCACAGCTGGGACAGCCAAATAGGCAGTATTCCAGTTGCAAACAAATGAGGCAACACCTTCGGAGAAGGGATTGGACTCGGGAAAATGGCCACGATTCAATTCNTTCCTTTTTCATAAAAAGCCATAAAAAAAAAATTATACGTATATTATCCAACAGCCCTTGCAGCAGTTTAGGGATCCTGATCTAACTAGCTTACAGACAACTTCAATACCAGGCTATTCCTTTCCTCAAGGGCTTCTGTGATAGGAATAGGGAAGGAGGGAGTTCGTGATTTCGGATGTCCTGCCATGAGAGGCAGCAACTCCATCCAAGCCTGTGGTGCGACAAACGTGTATCAGGGTGTATCTAACAAATGTGCTCTTTATAAGGGACTAATCATAGCCTTACCAAATGCTGCCAGAAGCCTAAGTTTATTTTCTGTCCTCTTTTCCCACTGAAAATTTTTTGGACATTTGTGTAGGATTTTGTGTTCCTGTGATCTGGTCAGAGCTCCCAGCTCTAGCTGGTTTGCTGCACATCCAGAACATTTTTACAGCATGTGTTGCCCAACCGCAGAAGCTACAGGCATAAAGCACATTCTCTTCTGACACCTAGCAGGGAGTTTTTCTACGTAAGACAATCTGTGTAATGTGACTCATTGCTCCCACACTTCATGGAAGTAGCAGACTTAGTTTATTCTAGCATACCCCGGCAAGGACAACCATATTCCCAAAGCACTGGATTTACAAAGCTTGTGTAAATGATCTGAAGCATGAACATGATCAGGGTGATGCTTCCCAGCAATCCCCCACAGAGGAGGACAGCTGAAGCCCTGTCTTCCTCCTCAACACATGCGACATGAAAAACCAGTGCAGTTGACCTGAGAGACACAGGGCAGTAAGCGGGGATTTTTAAGAAATAAGAGGCACGCATCTCTTTAATATCCTTTTAATTGACCAGCATGAACAAGTGAGCTTTGAAAGCTGGGCTGGTAGAATTGCCACTAGTTGGATTTATTAGCCATCCCCTTCATCAGGGAACTCAGATGATCTGATATGTATCAGATGATATCCAGAGGACTGAGATATCCTTATCATCTCCTGCTTCTGATCTGTGAGTCAAGCTTTCACAATCTTTGCTCTTGAATTCCTACATCATGTTTGAGCTATTAACATATCCAGTCCAAAATCAGTGCCACCCACATATGCAGCAGCACAATTACGTTGGCTTCAGAAAAAAGTTCCACTGGTGCAGGAATACATGATTGCCAAGCTACCATTTAGACTACAGTCAAGAACAAGACATGTTCATCTTGCACTCAGTTTTATCTGATATATTAGCTATGAAAATTATCAGACAAGCCAAATGTTCAGACCAACATCTTGCTGTTGCGTCTGGCCACATAGTTTAAAGTCAAGTTCCAGTTAGTTGTGGTCTGAACAGATGCAACAGTCAAAAAACAGCTAATTATTCCCAATTCACAAGTAACAGTACCAAGGCAGAGGAGGGAAATATGTGACTGGTCTATAGTTTCTCAGAAAACTTGTAGTAAGGCCAGGAAGAGAATCTGGTGCTTCCGTAGGCTGGTTCAGCTCTAGCCACATTTGCCTTTCCACTCTACATCACCTACAAAACCTGGAAATACACAGTTAAGTCTCCCATTTTGGTTAAGATGAAACAATCATTGAGGAGTATGGGCAAGCATGGCTGAAAACCATGAGCCATGTTCAGCTCTGCTCCTATTTGTGCATCCTGGCCATAGAAACATGTTGGCTGGGACTCACGTGTTCATGATGCTAGTTCCTGTAATCACTAGTTCCAGTGATCACTGCCATGTATTTTTCCCCATATACACCAAAACTCTTCCTAGCCCTTCTAAGAAAATGGTAAAAGCCACAAACCCGCGACATATGACAGCAGAGGTCAAAAAGTATTACCAGTGTCCTGAAGTGGATGTGTGTTACATAAAAATACCCAGAATGACAAAATACAAATGTAAATCAACCCCTTCCCAGCATTCCTTTCCGCCCCAAACCCAATATTTTTTCTCTAACTATTCTAGGCTATTTACCCAAACCTCACCCTTTCAGAAGATCCAATGCTAGCGATGAGACACGCATACCACATGAATTGTTTGGATATCACAGCCACATCGCCGCCTTTTGGAAATCAAAACGAGAGCTTGTAATCCTGAATATCTCGACACTTTTTAAGGTTGGATGCACAATTCCCATAAAGGGAGAGACACACCCAAAATCCAGCAAAATAAAGACGCACGAAGGGTCTGGCTGTGGGGACACTGTGTCTAGCGTTCTCATAAACACATGTTTTTCTTGTTAGACTTTTACCAGCACATGTAAAGCACAGAAAAAAAACCCTAAATAATGCTCTATAAACTTACTCCAGGATGACGTTGCCATGACAAAGCACCCTTGTTCCACTCTACTTATTTATAATGTCATAAGTGAACTCCCCCCCGATGACCACGAGGTCAGATATATGACAAACTGAGCTCTGACCCTCCGGTTCCCTTTGGTACGTACCCAGAGCCAGAGGGGACGGCAGGAAAACAGCTGCTTTCCCTACTGGCTCTGCAGCTCTGGAGGAAGCTTCAGGCCTGCGGGCTGGAGAGCTGGATCCACAAAGGAGGGTGATATGAGGGTCACCGTGAGACCTCACAGCTCCAAGGACTGAACGCCAGCTCCCAAAATAACGAACATCGGAGCAAGGCACAGAAGCTAACACACCAAGCTAGAAACTGCCTAAACTAGGCAAAAGGAAACTCAGAAATAAATATTCACTTAAACCACACCGTCCTCCAGAAATTCACACGCTAAATGATTGTGCACATGAATTGCTCACGCCCTACAAGACCAGGGCTTCGAGCTCCCTTCAGGAGCTTTGGAAATAATTATTCTGTTCTGCCCATAGCAAGAATTGCTCGTAAGGGCTCTGTTAGTCAGGTAATTTGGCACCAATTGGCTCCCTCCTTATCAAAAAGAAAGTGGCTATGTTCAAAGCTGCCAGAAAGTTTAACTTTGCCTCTCTATTATCAACCTTAAAGATCAGGGCCACGGACATCAGATGGGACAGCCTTCTGGAGGGCTGAAGGACTTCTGAGGTTCAGATGACACCATTGTGTTGAGTTCAGCAGTTCCTCTGCCATCAGTTGGGTGTAGGAAACCCTACAGCCAAAGGGATGTTTAATTGTGGGTAAAAATAGTGCAAGTCAAAGAAAAGTCCTTTGAAGGTCCGGACCTGGAGTCCCTCTTTACTATCCGACAGCTGGGTTTAAGCATCTTTCTGCTACAAGGACTTAATATTATTTTTACAAGACCTTCTTCGTTCCTTCTCTCCAACTGCGCAGCACAAGTTTGTTACAGTTTTGGTTATAAGGTCTCCTTCAACTCCTGCTGGGACAGCCAGGTTCAGAGGAGGCCCTGTTTTCAGGATTTTTGGGAGTCGCTTCGTGAAAGCCAATCAACAACACACACCTGACTGATGCCACAGCACATGCCACAAACTCTAGGACAAAACCCCCTGAGCTTCTGGGCAAAGGCTCTTGCTTCCAGCTAGTCACACACACAGGCGAGGGAGCTGTATTATCCCCAGGCAGCTGAGCACTAACAGACCTCCCTGTGCTCAGCCAGGACACCAATGAGCTGGGTACTGCTTTTTGGCTCTACCACAGAGCTGCTGGACGGCCAGAAGGAAATCACTGCTCTGTGCTGTGGTTTCCTCATCTGGAGAATGCAGGCACTGATCTCAAAATCCTTAAGGAAATCATGCCACAAGCAGATCAAGAAGTAGATAGTACCAAATCAGCATTTTGAGATCCTACGTAGTTATGACACAAGACAGCAGGATGTCAATGCAATTTTAAAATGATGGAAAATACATTGACAGAAGCCTTTTAGAGTGTAACCAAGAAGAAAAAGGATGGAAAGATCAACCAGTTTCACATGAGGGAGAAAGCCGGGAATGCTCCCTCCTCCATGCCCTCCCTTCTAAGCAAAACAAAACCATAAGTGATCTACAAGAGGGACCTGTTGTCTCAAATCTGAATGGAAAAATCCAGACAACTCTCCCATGGCACTCACGGAGCAGAGGTTAAGAATGAGGGGCGCAGCAGAAGGGGGAGATGCAAGATAAGCTGCTTAGATTCACATCTCCCCATTTCCTCCGCTTCATAAGAACTGGGTCACATTATAAACTTATGCAAATGTGTTTACTTTACATTTTATTTTGGTCTTAGCCATGCAGTTGTCAGCCTGTATCAACATGTCAGTCTGTTTGTGCAAACAATCATTCCTTCATGGAAGGATTTCAGTAAAAACAGACAAAATGTTATGACATGCAAAAAAACTTCCTAAACATGACAATAAAATCAAAGCCACTAGAAAAGGATATGTTTCCCCTACCAATTACACAGCTTAAAACAGAAGAAATCACTCAGTACATCTTTTTCTCCCTCCAAGGATAGTACAGTATCGGATCGCACCATGTCATATGCTTTCATGAAGTACCACACTGCTGGGGGGAGAACTTGCAGGGTGGGCATGAGGCAAGAGAAGCAGAGCCCATCAGCACTGCCCGTATGCGCTCCAAGCCACCCAACACCACAAGCCTCTACATCTCTTCCCCATATAATATCCACGGGGGCTGGAGAGAAGTGGAAACAGCCCCCTGCAGTGAATAGCAGTGGGCACAAAGTTTGGAGAAATCATAGCCCTGTTGCAGCCCCTTCAGTCTCTTACAGAGGATGTAAGGAATGGGTGAGAGAGGAGATGGGAGGGATGAGGGCGGTTTGATGGTGGGAAGGCAGCTGCAGAGAGCAGGGAACAGGGTTGGACCAATACATCAACTTTATATTTGTCCTGGCGACAGCTCTGGGCCACTCTGCTTTCCCACTGATGTGGCAACATCTGGCCTTGCTCTACTGTGTTCTCCTTTTGCGCTGCACCAGCCTGCACCACACAGCCCTCCTCCATGCTCCCCCAGCTGCACAGCATGGGTGAGGAAGACAACAGCATCACAGCTTTGAGGAGACATTGCGAGGCGTCTCCAGCAACATGCTTGTGGGTCACAGGGACAGAGATGAATCTCAGACCTGAACTCCAAAGCCTTGCGGGTAGATACGTAGGTTACGCAGCGGCGATGCTGTGCAACAGGCAGTTGTGCGGCATCCTGTGCTGCTGGAGCCTGTGGGCTGCGTTGGAGCTGAGATGCCCTCAGCGAGAGCTATCACCCCCCAGGTCATTCATTTTTGACCCTTCCTCCCACCTCCCCCACAACCATGATTTTATTAATCCTAGAGGCAATTACAATATTAAAAAAATTCTGGACTACCTCCTTACACAAGTCGCCCAGGTAAGACTAAGTGTGAGGCCAAGCAGGGAACTGAATCTGTTCCTTCTGATTTTTCCTCCTTGGAAGCATCAGTTTGGTTTGTCAAGGGCATCTACTGATATTTTCTCCCAGGAAGAAATAAGCAGCAGGGACTCATTCCCTGCTCCAGTATTGATACTGAACAGGTCCTGAGCATTAGGGATTGCATAGCGTTACAGGGAACAACAGCACAGGGCTGCAGCTACAGCCACCAACTCACCTTGGCAAGCCAACCCCCCCCCCTTTTATTTTTTTGGAGCTACCTTGCTATTTCCACAAACGAGGTTTAATGCCTTCCCTGCGAAGTTAAGTACACTGCATTGTTGCAAGGCAAAATAATAAGTGATAATTTAGGAGAAACAGCCACTTCACTGCAAATTCCATTGTGCTTGGTGCAAACTCCAACACGCCTGGAACTGCCAGCCACTGAGACCTGCTACCAGAGTCACCAAGGAACCACCCAGGCACTTGGCACAAGCTCCGCTCTTGACGCAAGGTTCAGCTATGACTAAGGCAAGGGAACACACATCCATAGATGCCTTCAGCTAGGAAACACTGATTGAGGCCTCTCCATTACCCTAGGAGCTCTCAAAATCTTCCAACAAATAATTAAAAACATTCTTAGCGTGAAAGCACCCCCATCCGAGATGGAAAACATGCTAACAGCAGCTCCCAGCTTACCTCTTTGCTGCAGAGCTCCCCCAGGCAGCTGGCACAGCCGGTATCGCTGCTCGGGAGCACCCAGCATGGCCGAGGAGCCACGGCCGAGTCCTCACCAGCGCTACGCCTGCTTGCAGGCAGCGCTGCTGGATCCCACCCAGCCTTACCCCGCTGCAGCCCCAGCCCTGCCCCGCTTCCCCCTCACGCTGGGAGGCTGGTGCTCTGTTCCTCGGAGCCTACAGAGGGCATTGTGGGAAGGCAGTGGAGGATTCCCAAATAATTCATGTCTCAGCTGGCGAGTGGGTTGGGTGGACAATTTGGGTGAGCTGCCTGTTGGTGCTGCCATGGCCTCTGGGGGCAATGCCCTGGGGCGAGGAGCCACTGCAGGCAGGGGGAACACCTAAATGCTAAGTCTGCAGGGAAACAGACCCAAACCATGAAGAGGAAGAGGTTTCATCCCTCCCCTGCCAGGCAGCCTGTGTCTTTGTTGCAAAGGATTTCAGCTAATGTAATGAGGGTGGTAAGGGCACGGAGGCTAGCTTATACACAGGCTGCAATCTTGTTATTGTCAGTGGGCTGAAGCTGCCTGGGGTCAAGAATCACTAATTAATTACTAAATGAAATGTAGCTTTCGGGGCTGAGGTCCTCCTGCTCTGCACACACAGCACGTGAGAGCCAGGGAACAGAGATAGCTCACTCAGCCACACCACAGTACCCAGCCGGCCCGGCACCCTCAGACGATCCCCTCCTGCTCTCAGAGCCATGGCATCAGCACAAATGACCCAGCACCTTTGTTCTCCAGGGCAGACCCAAATGCTCAGTCCACCTGTAGTGACCAGTCCTGCAAGGTGGGGTGGCCGAGGCTACCGGAGAGCTCCCCTGAACACAAGGATTCCATTTTTTCTTACTGCTGAAACACCTGGCAAACTTTGTGGATGTACTGCACTCAGCTGGCAGCTTCCCTTGGTTCTCAGAGCAGGGAAAGCGCTTTTTGAAGCTTTCCTCTAGTGTCCCAGAGCATCCCACAACACTACGGTGGAGGAACTGACTTCTAGGGGGTGGTACCCTTTGTATCTACCCACCTCTTTCAGGACTACTTCCTCTTAGGTGGTAGAAAGAGTTGGACCCTGGCACTGGTAGAAATCAGTCACCACCTACTCTAGAAACGTATGGTTTCCCATTCCCTGCCACAGATATCCACGTCATTCAGACTCGGATGAGATACAGGTTGGGGGCCTGCCCAGGGCTGGCTCAGGGCACCTGCTCAAAAAGAAGTTGAACTGCGAGCTCTTCATTTAATTCTCCATCTTATTATTTGAAACTTTTACAAGGTTTTGTGAGCAGACGAGGTGGGAACGGGTACCTGACCATACTGCTGCAGGAGAGAATTTAAAGAGCAAATGCACAGAGCTCTGCACGCCACAGTGAAATCTGCCTTGTGCACGCTGTCCAGGCCAGCATGGCAGAGCCCAGGAACGGAACAACAGCACCACGCTTTTAAAGACCAAAACCAACGTATGGCTCATGCATGTGAGTCCATGAGGCAGCCGAAATCTCAAGCAGTCCAGAGTCTTGGGGTTTGTCTCCGCAGTCCCCGGAGCTGCTTTTAAAACCTGGCCTGTCTTCAAAACTGCAACTGCTACTGGTGTGGTTGTGTTCCCAACCTATTACAGGGAGAGGCTTTTGCCCAGGCTCACTGAGAACCTCTTATCACAAGAATCTAAATTAGAAAACTAGGACAAGACTTCAAAGTTATTCATAAAAGGAAGCCAGTGACCTAATGTCACTTGGGTTTTCAGGCTATGCATTTCCATGGTAAGAATATTGCTTTTCTAAATAAAGTTCTCAGAAGAATAGTAACACTTCACTTCTCAAAATATTCTCATCTCTTCAGCATAATTTAAAATCTTCAGTGAAGTTTTGCAGTTTCACATCGGGCTGGAGTTACCAACCATCAAAATCAATGGAAGTGCCTTCCCAGGGCTGTTGGAACATGGAATTCTGGCAACACCATATTTTCTTCGTTTCCCACTGAGGAATGGAAAAGTAGCTTTAATTCTCTTAATTCATCTTCCTGCCTCATTCTGTGTCTGTGGGCTATACTCTATCCCCAAGATGCAACAGAAATGAGATGTGAACCAAACCAACCTTGCTTTCATTAGCTTTAAGAGTCTCCCATCCCCTTTCCCTACACTGTCATCCACTTCCCAGCCTTTATAAAAGCTTTGCCTCCTTCCTGAGAGAATAAAATATGCTTTGGAGCTTAGCCTTCACTCAGCAAATACGAATTCTGGCAGACTTGTGAGGGCACAGGCAGAGCAAACTGCACAGCAGATTGCCTTTCCCCATGGAATGGCACGGATACCAGGCAGTAGTACCTCTGCTTGGTGAGGGAGAGGTAGACTCATTTACACAGAGAGAAGTCACTCAAATACACTGACAGGGAACCTGCACCAAAGCTTTGGGTGAAGGTGGAGTTGCAGCTGTGGTCACCGAGCCACCTGAGCATTACCCTGGCTTCTGTGAGTAGATGGCAACAAAGCAGCTGTGGCGCAGGACTGGGCTGGGACGGGAGCACTACAAGCCTGCAGGTCCCTCTGAAGCATGTACCACTGTCTTTACTGCAGTTATGATCTACAGAATGTAGATTGGTAGCTGGTATTGACTTGCATTCAGCTCTTTTAGGAAATATATCCTTAGATATATTTATAACCCATCTCTCACACAGAAGGTTTCAGGGTGCGTTGCTCTAAAGGTATAGATGATTTGGATTCATGCATAAATAAGGGCTTTTTTTCTCTTCACAGGTCCTTTCACAAACCATCCCGCTCTACCTGACCACTAGAGCAGTCAGCCAGGCAGGAGGCTGTGATTAGCCATTAGCAGTCACAACGTCAGACTTGCCTCCTTGACAAAATGGAGACATCAAGATTTTCCGAGCTGCCTCAGGCTGTGTAATTCTCATCCCTTTGGAAAAAGAGAGCAGTCCCGTGTCTGAGTTCCAGACTGAAACTGTTGCTTCACCTGAATCAAGCCAGGAACAATTAAAGCTAACAGGTATATCATAAGGGTGCTGCACTCAGTGTCTACTATGCTAAATACACAACAGGAACATCCTCTCAGAATGGCCTTGCAAAGTATTTTAAAAGCAGAGAGCACAATGCAAGGTTACTTAAAATTATTGAGCCTTAGAGGCGTTGGGAGAAGAATGTGGCAGTTTCATGCTGGTTTCTGGTATAAACTAAGCCAAGTCTTGCATTGCTGCTGCTCTGCTCCTTACTCTAAGCCTGCAGATTATTTAATACTGAAGGGGAGGGCTTCAACCTGGCTGAGAAACTGCAGGAATTCAGAGTGACCTGGAGGGAATTACAAGAATGCTGCTTGCTGATCAGATTAAAGGGAGAAGTGGCGGGGCTCCCAAGGGTCGTCTTATTCAGCCGTGGCTGCCTACAATACAGTGCTTTGTCTCTGACTTCTACTCTTTAAAATGATTCAGGTTACTGCACTGGAAACGTTGCTGCCTCGGGAAGCTTGTCTACATCCGCATTTCACCGGGATGGCAGGAACACCTGGCAGAAGTAAGTCCAAGGGTGGATACTCAAGTGCCAGCCCTAGCACATGTTTTTTGCTTCTTGTTGCCCCCAATATGATCAAAACTGTAGCATGGCCTTTTCTAAAAGAGCAATAGCATTTAAAATCATTAATTCATCCTCCTCAAGGCCAAAGTTGCAAATCATGCCACGAAGAAGGAAAATATCTCCAATGCTTCTTGTAAGTCTGCAAGATTTCTGTACTAGCAACCTGGGCTGGCCTCAAGGGAATGTTTTAGCAAGAGCAGGGATGCACAGCATTCTCCTCATTTGGGACTCTCCCCTCTCTCTTTAGGGCCAAAGCATCATCTGGTACATCTACGCTGCTGTCTACCTCTCCAAAGGAGAAAGCAATCCTTCTTGAGAACTACCTCCCAAAAGACTTCACTGAAAACATATAATGCAATTAGAAAATCAAAGACAAGCCTGGTCAGTTATGTTCCTGCTGGATTAAGCTGGCTCGGTAGACAGGAGTGTAGAAGAAGAGCACTTCACCAAACAGTCAAACAGAAAGAGAAGACGGGTTGCTAACGCAGTTGTTGTTCATATGCTAGAAGCTACAGGAAGAGGCCAGAATGGCAGAGGTTGGTTTGACAGATAGCTACACGCATCTCACAGTTTGAACAATTCCCTCTGGCTCGCTCAGAACTCCAAACTGCAAGGTTTTTTCCTCCTAAGAATCCTTTCTAGCACTAAGGGCCATTTAACACCTATGACGGGACCAAATACAAAAGCCAATCCCAAGATCCAAATATGCCTCAATTTAGGGAAACTCATCAAATTCCACCGTATGTCACAACCGTCTATGACTCACTGCTACTCCTAAGCATCTACCAAAGGCAGGGCATGTTAAGCCAAATCCATCCCTCAACTCCAACGATGCTACTTCAGCAGGATAAATCTGACTCAGTGAGTCGTTGCCAAAGGCCACGCAAATTTGGTGCACTTCCTCCTCATCCACCGTTCTCTCTCGTTCTACCCAATGCATTTAGGTAGCAACTTTTGGTGGAGAAGCCTTTGATCTCTGAAATTTCTGCTCCGTTTCCATGGCGACAAGTATAACCCACGTGATCGTGAATGAGCCCTATTGTGTTCCTCCCTTTGCCCTCGTCCCCAAATTACTTCTACCTGCTAAAGTTAGCAATGTGAGGCCATCTGCACAGCTTTCACCCACCTTGAGAGAAAGATTAACTGTAGAAATTCACCTTCCCCCCAACAACTCCTGGAAAATGAAATAACTTAATGACTCGGAACAATCCCCTGAAGGAGGGCAGGTAATTCTAGGGTTCATCACCAGGATGAGGACGTTCTGGTTTACCAGCCACTCCCTCACCCCTGCCTCTTTACAAGTGAATAAACGGAATATTTCCCTTGTTTCTGTTTTGATCCCTGTGTCTGCATTGTTCCGGTTTCCACCATTAGTCTAATGAGCAAAATCAGCCTCGCTCCATTCCTCTCTGCTCCCAAGGAGAGCTTTCAAGGGGGATAAATTGGCATTGCAGCAGGGTGTAAATGGGTTCAAAACTCATGGAGACGAGAACCTGGCTGAACACAAGCTGCAGGGCTTGGGGCGATTGGCATGCCAGCTGCCTCGGTGGTTTCCCGGGGAAGGCACAACTCTGGGTGAGCAACACAGCAGGGCTTCGTCATTACCCGCTGTGAAACTCAAGAGGGGAAAAAGCAAAATCAAAGGAGAGCGGGAGGTGAAAAGAAGGCAAAAGGGTGCCTTCAGGGCTCCTTTCATGCAGCTCGCTTCACGATCCACCAGTCAAGGCTCCTAAGCAGGAACAGAGACGCCATTCAGGACAAATCTGGATGTTATCCCAGGGCACCGGGGACACCACTAAAGGGAAAGTTTTGACAGGTGAAATGACCTTAATATAATTAGCCCTCCCAGCCCCCTCCTTCCTCTGCCTCCTTCACCTTGCCATGAAAACGGTAGTCTTTTAATGAGATCCTTTTTTCCCCCTGTAACGCAATACGGCTGGTCCTCCAGTCTTTTGCTCGCACAGTTCAGACGGGACATACATGATCTCCTCCGTCTTTGCTCCCCCCTCTCACGCCCGGCTAGATGGACATCTAGAGATATTGCCATTGATTCTTCTGCTGCTGACTGGGGTGGTTTTTTTTTGTTAGAGAAAAGGCTGAAAGGAACCCCGGTAATAGAATGATTTGGCCTGCAAGTCAAATCCCCCTTGATGAACAATCAGACACAAATGTCAATAACAATTAGATTGGCCAAGGGCTCCAGTCACTTAGGACTTCAGTTTTCCGTCTACAGTGCTCAAAATGAAACCCTCAGTACTGTGATCTCCAAATCAGGTTTGGCATCAGGAATGAAAAGACATCAACAATAATATTATTAAAAGGCTGATGGCAGAATAAGAGCAAAAGACAGACAATGGGGGTGTGCGTGTGTGTGTGTGTGTGCGCACATGCACATGAGCACACTGGAGAAGGGAAATAAAAAAAGTGAGAGCTGATGTAAAAATCCATCAAGATACAAAATCAGTCCTGCCTGAAGAATGATCTAAACCACCTCAGAGTCTCTTCCCAGACAAGTTCTGCTCCTCTGGGCTTTAAAATTTCCACCTCCTGCTGTCCAACATATCAAGCACGGGAAGCCAACAAAGGGAAGAAGGCCCTTAAGTGCCGGCTGTATTTTTTCCTGTTCCTAAATTGTAAATATACAGTGGAGGCAAGAAATGCCCAATCTAATTAAGAGCAGTTGAGAAGTATGGAGACAGGGTCCTCCCAACGGGAATGCTGCAGGTTAAAGAGGTTAAAAAGAGGAATGTTCTGCCTAATGAGGGAAGTTTAACATTATAAGCACACTTCCCACTGGCGCGGCAGGCTGGGAAGAAGGGGATTAAAGACATAGATGTGGCTCCATAGCAAGAGCAGGTGTGTGCTTGGCTTCCATGATGACTGAAGTAAGGGCAAGATGTTTTAAGGTCTGCAACTCAGGGTAGCATCTCAAAATGTGGTCCTGAAGGAATCCTGCACTGAAGCCATTATCCTAAATTAAAAGCCAGCTTGCCTTGCTTCCCTTCTCTCTGCAAATGTGGGGCTCTGAGAGGTGGCTGTGCCAGACCAGCCACCATCAGGCCCTTGCTGCCTCTACTGGGGGGACACCAAGCTGGGAAATGAAACAGCTAACAGCTGGACACAGTGCTAACTTCACTAGCAGGGGTATTCCTCCTAAGGAGAGGTAATATAAAAAATATTTCAGTTCTTGGTTCACACAGATGAACTGGAACTCCGCACACAAGCCGGAGTGCGCAGTAGCCAAGTCTGGACTGGCAGGTACTGGAAGGCAGGACTGACGCACAGCCCTACGTGCCCCAGCTGTGGGGACGCTCCATCTTCCACCCCAAAGGCCCTCTTCTTTCCACCACATAGGCAGGCAGGGAGGGAGCCAGCAGGTCCCTTCACCCGAATGGCCGGGGCACAGAGACGGTGGCCCACTCCACAGACTCCACCTGTCCGCCCTGCAGACACAGCCCACAGGTCTGAGCTGCAGCAGGAGAAGGAAGGAGACAGGGAGATCTCGTGGGGTGAGTGGGAAAGAGATCACACTGCATAGGGGAGACGAGCATCAGGCAAGGAGAAAAACCCTGAGGACTGGTGAGGCTATCCAGGAGGATCTGAGAGGATGAAAGCCATCTCCACAGGCACCCCTGTGGGCTCTCGTGCAAAGTGTGTAAGCCATTTCCCGTAACACAGTTCTTGTAGCAGCGTATATTTAGCCCCACTATTTGGCGATTTCTGACAGCACGTTCAATACCACAAAGCGAGTCCGCACCTGCGCAGAGCACATGGCTGTCGTGCTACAGCAGGACCTTCCACCTGCTACCAGCACGAGGAAAACAAAGGTGTCCCACTCTCTTGGCCATGCTCTAGCCATAAATAGACACGAAACAAAACAGGAAGGCTGCAAGATGCAGTTCTTAACTTATGCAGCATCAGGCCCTGATAAAGCACTTACCAAATGTTTTCTAGCTGAAAGAACCACCTCCCCTTTTGGGTGGAAAGCACAATCCATGTGCAGGCTGTAGCTCAGTATTATTAGATGGCTATAGGCCATACACAGAGAGAGAGAGAAGGCTGAATAAAGTATCTAAGAATATTTTTTTCTTTTCTAGACTCATACTTCTCCTGGAATTGCACTAAGCTTTTTAACTAGGCACGGTGACTGGGAGAAGGTTGGATTTGCTCTGCTTAGATATCCAGGTCTGCAGCTAATCCCTGTGTTGGGGAAGTCACCTGAAGCCAGTGTAGCAAGAGGACAGAAGGTTGAGTCCCACTTGTGAAATCATTTGACTGTTTTGCTCCAGCGTACCTGAATGGGCTTCGCTATTAATTCTTCCAAAACGTGAAGTGTGTTAGCCTATATTGCATCTAGTTAAAAGCAGAGAAAACACCATTTATATTTGTTTATTTATTACTGAAATTAAAACTTTCTCAACAGGTTCTTTGAAGGACAGTCACCTTCTTCTCAGGGCATTGGGAACATCAGTTATTTGTCTGCTTGTTGATTTTAGACTAAAGGACTTTTTTTGCAAAGGGCAAGGAAGAAGGGCAGAGAGCTGGCTAGATTTTGTTCATTTATATTTTTTTAGTTGTATAGCTAAGGAAAAAAAAAAAAGATAAAAGCTTTCCCCCCCTCCTCAGTTTTCAGTGGGATTTCAGCTTCTTGGAGATATCAAATCCCAGCTCCCCTTTCACACTCTTTTCTTGAGCTGATGGAAAGCCTTCATCCCCAACTATCTGTACATGCTCAGCAGCTATCCTGGCCACCTCCCTGCATGGCCCTGCATCTTCAGGCACGCACCAAGGGGCAGGATCCCTACTCTAACTGGCTGCATCAGTTGTAGCTGCCCTGCTCCCCCACACCATCCTGTGTTACCCTCACAGCCCCTGTGGATAGAGGCTCTGCCATTAGCCCTGTTTTAGAGACCAGATAGGCAAAGAGTGACACTAAGTATTTTTGGGAGCCCCAGCTTAGGGTTAAATATTCACTTCTCATGGACTTCAACTATAAATGTGCCTAAATCCCTGAGCTGGATACCTTGCTTAGAGGGATGCAGGAGGTGGTGGCAGTGCACAGACCGCAGCCTCACTCCCCCTAAGCTTTAAAAGGGCTTTGGTATCTCCCATGGTTTCTGCAGCAGATTAAAGATGAAACAGAAGTGCATGAATCCCAACTAAGAAAGCTGTTTCCCTGGAGCCCAAGAAAGGAATTAAACATACAACAAAGAGAACCTAAGGAAACAGAAAATGTGAACTTGTGCAGAGCAAACCGTTTGGCAGCAGCCCTGGGGAGAAGACGGGATCCCCCACTCCCACGTTCCCACTGCCCCAGTCACCCCGTCCCCATACCAGGCAAGTGCTGGCCACGTGGGGACGGCGGTGGCCAGCCCAGGTCCCCAGCCCCAAGAGGCCCCTGAGCAGGAGGCAGATGGCCCACAGACTGCTCGACGACACGTCTCCTTCCGTGTTTTCTTGGTTTTGGCTGGGTGTCCCCGCTCATGTGGCAGCAGAGGGAAAGCGCAGGGTCACCACATGCACATGCTTCAGGATCGCAGCAGCCAGGGACAGGAGAGCCGCTGACCCATGCACGGACTCTGCCTCCTCCCCGGCATCACCACCCAGCACAGGGCTTGCTGGTCCTCACCACGGCTCAGTGTCTCTGTTTAAAAGACAGTTCTTTTCCCTGGGATAATGGCCACAGCCCAAGAAAGTTAGCAATGAATTCTTGGGAAGTGGCTGTTGCTGCAAAAATAAAGTATCCATTATTGCTAAAAAACTTTTTTCATCTTTGAGGGGAAAACACATACCACATGATTTCCAAAAAGGAGCTGGTCTGGTTTACAAATACAGTACATTAATAGCTTTGTAAACATTTATTCAGTATGACAGCTGACTGCAACATGTGGCATTAATTAGAAGACTCAGCAATGTAGCATATTAAGAGCTAAGTTAAATCTGAATTAGCTGGGTTTGTTGAGACTAAACACCCATGGGGGAAGTCCTCGGATCTAATACATTATGACTCACTTGACACGGGAGACCCATAGGCCCGATTCCCAATACACTGGGGGGCCCTTATTCATACTCCATCTCCACACGAGAGCTGCAAACTCTCAAGATACCATAGATCAGAGGGTGTTGATGTTGGGATGTTGCGACAGAATGGGGCGTGCAAGTCCCCAGCTCCCAGCTCCCCTAACCTTCCTAAGGAGGTAGCAAACAGAGACAGCACAAGCTCGCTTCTCCTTTCCAGACACAAGAAAGAGCACAGACAGGAAGGGAAAGGACTTTACATTCCCCCGGGCTTAAGGATCTTGCTCAACACTCCCATGAGGTCACCTTCCCGGGCATGGGTGACACAGCTTCTGTGCCGTATGCCGTTGAGAGCTTTCAGTTGATGGTGCAGCCGCCCGGGGTGCTCTGCGTCACTGGTGCCATGAGGCGCTGGCCGGCAGCACTACGCATGCCACTGCCGCGCGAGCTCAAACCTGCAACCCGAGTTCGCTGCTCTGAAGTCAGCCAACGGCTTGTGTTTTAGCTCAGGGGATCGAGACACCTTTTGGCTCTCTGCTGCCTTGGCAGGGTTTCAGGACGGCGTGTTTAGGAGCTGCAGCGTAGGCCCAAGGAGATGGGGAAACCCACGTTCTTGGTTCCTCCTCTAACCTGTCCTGTGGCTCACAGCCACACTTGACCTCCTGCCTCCCACTTGCTTCATCTGAAACAGCAGTGAGAAAGACTTGCTCTGCTATCCTTGCAAAGTTGTCACCAGCACTATCACAACTGGCAAAGCATTGTGAAATGCATGAAACACACCGTGTGAGCACACCAGCATCGGTGGGGTTTTACCGCAGCCACAACAGGCCGAGCTGAGGCCACCCAGCTCACGGCAGCCGCACTGGCCATCAGGCTATTTCTACCTTTTAGACCCATCTTTTGTGTCATTTGCATTACATCAAAACAGGGCAGCTCACTGACAGCCAGTGGATTTACATCAGAGCAGAACTGTTTGAATTCCAGGAAGACCAGAAGCATGTTCTCCATATCAGATCAAGTTCATCTAGCTGAGATTATGCAGGCGGGTAAAGAAGATCGACCAGCACAGCCCAGAGTGTTGTGAGCTACCATGTCTGAGCTGACCCATGATAATAGATACAGTAAACCGTGTTTGCACGAAGCCCTGGTGCAAATATACAAGCTGTAGCATACAGCGATGGACATATAGGACAAATGCAAGACAAACCATCTTGGTTTGCATTCAAGCTCTTGCAAGATGATGCTTTAAGTGTCTTAAGACAAAGTAGCCTTCAGTAGTCCTCTTCCCTCTCGTGAGGGGTTGGCAGAACAGGCCATGCAGTCACACGTCAGCCCTTCCAGCAGGCAGGTAGAGTCTGAACTTTAAACCCGAGCTGGGAATGGAAGCAACAGAAGCCGTGGATTCCCTTCCACCAACCCCATGCAAAGCAGGCAGGCAAGCAGGGGCTGGGGAATGAACGGCTATCTCACCTGCTAAGGAGTTTCATAGTCCATGAGCAATGCCTACACCATTTAGCCCAAAAGCAAGAATAGCGTCTGGTCACAACTGGCTGATGGCGCAAGACCCCATCCCAAGTCACAGAGGAAGGTAACGAAGGTGAGAGGCAATGACAGACAAGTTGGTATTTCACCAGCAACATGTGATTTGATTTGGCAGTCCCACCCAGGCACAGACATATTGAGCAATGCAGCTATGAAACATTCAGAGCAGGTCTGTTTTCACCTTACGGCATTAAAGCAAACTTTGCTTGCCCTGGGCTCCTGACGTTGGATGCCTAGAAGTTTATTTGAGTAGAAGCACATATGAGAGTACCTCCAGAGGTGCTGAGTCCCCACAGCCCCTGCTGATTCAAGCCCTTGTTATAAGAGCTGGATAAACCATCTCAAAAGCAGCAACGTTATTATCTGTGGCAGTTCCAGCTTTCCAGATACAATATTACTAATGCTAATTGCCCAATAGCAAATAAAAGAAATCTCTGCATGAATCCATCTTCTTTATTATCCTGGATCAGATGCTACCACTCTTATCCAAGTCTCTCCCCCTTCACACACAATTCTATCCACCATAGATCTGCCGAATCAAGAGTAAAATGACTAATGTGTGACATAGACAGCTATTTCTATAATTTAAGCCTCTTTGTTGCATCAAGGTATGCTCTCCGTTGGCCTGCAACAGTTGTTTTTTTTTTAAATAGGTGGCCAATAAAAGTGAAAAGCAGAGGACAAGAAAACAAGAGATATATTTATTACAAAATAAATTGTATCATATTATTTCTATGATAACCTTTGTTTTAACCTGCAATAATAGAAAGGGCTGGACAAAAGTTGAATGTTTGTATGGTGAAAATTTCTGAGACATCTACGTTTCAAATAACTGGTTTCAAGTTGGCATGAAAAACCCAAAGCCTCAGACTTTGGGGGAGATGAAAACTAATGAAAATAGTTTGTTGTGATCTCCCCATACTTCTTTTCAATAAGAACTGACAGTCTAATTTCCACTCCAGCATTTCAAATAGGACTCAGCTCTTTCATCCTTTATTAGTAATGTGTAGTATAATGGAAGGCAGAATTAAGTCAAGAGAAAGCTTTTCAATTTTGCCAAAAAGAAACATTCTGATATGTTCCAAATTTTCCCCAGTAGAATACATTCTCATAGGAAATAAAAATATCTGAACTGCTGTTATAATAGTTATTAGTAGAACTAACAAACACAAATGATAATTCTCTTTGTATGGCAATTTCAAAGCTATCTAGGTCTTGTACATGAATAAAGTCTTCTCTAAAGTAAAATAAAACAGAATTGCCAACTCGCAAATCTCTGGATATTTGATATTTACTTAAAGGCCCCAAATCCAGGAAACAAGCAATTACATGAGAGTTTCAGCTCTTATTAAAAGAAAAAAATACATTAAAAGAAGCAAGTTTCCTTGCTGTTGCAAGGAAAATCTTGAAGGTATGACCCAAGGATATCCCAAACGCACAAAATCCAGAAGCCAAATAGACATTTTATGTATTAAATCTTACCAGCTTTTGATGCCTGTCTTCTGATTCTGGAGAATTTCACTTAGCAGAAGTGACCACTGAATCTTAATAGGCCCCTTTAGATAATTTTCCTGCTCCTCCCCTTACCCTTTGCCAGTACTTCTACAGAAATTGAGGTCTAAAGTGCAATTCCCTTTAGAGGGTATGTTTGGAAATCCACTAATTTCCCCACATTTTTCTGAAACAAAGAAAATAAATTTAAGAGTATCAGGAGGATGAAGCCAATTTCAACGTATGGTCAAACCTGTCATCCCTAAATTTGAAGAACAAAATCTCATTCAACAGCTTCAACACAGTGCCAAGCAACAAATATCCCCGTTGCAATTACGTGTCTAATAACACTCTTCTGCACAAGCCTTCTCCATCAGGATCTGAAATCAAGGCCTGCAGAACCAACGGGACAGTGACCATGTGGGACCAAGCAGCTCTGGTGACCCACCCAAGTATGGGGTGAGACAAAATCATGCGGTAAGTATCTCCTTTTATGCCAGTAAATTGACTCCATTTGCAGTCAGAGGAAACAGGTGGTTCAGCTGTGCGATTCTTCGCATCCTAATGAAGCTATCTGAAGTAACGCAGCTGAATCAGGTCCTTGACCTTAAAAGACAGGCTAAATTGTACATCTCTACATCTCTGAGCAGATTTAGAACACATTTAAGGTGTCATGTCTGTGGTCACGTACATGGAGAGGAAATCTCCTCTGATGCCCAAAGTTAGGGATGATGAATCCTGCAATCCCTTGAGATGTGCGTGTGTTTCCATCTCTCTGATAAGTCTAGAAACTGATATCTACCCTGTTGCTGAATCTGGATGAAATTAAAGATCTCAAAGTGACTACAAGTTACATATAAACTGACAAGTAGGAAAAGGAAAACACAGGATATGAGCTCTCACATTTTTCCCCACTAATAACATTCAATATTCAAAGCTGAAGTAGCGCCACTGAAACACTCCGGAGGTAGAAAGCTGTATATGGAAAACAAAGGAAAATTTAGAGTGTATGCATGGATGCAGATATACCTGGCTGTGCATACACAAATTATCACTTGCCATGCTATCAAGTCATTCTAGATGCTGAGTCCTTAAACAAAGCAATAACGTTGCAAGGTTTCCAGCAAGATGTACAGTGAGATCCGCTCTTTATTGAGTGATACTGAGGGCGATATCTGCCAAGCCTGCTTTAGTTTTAATCTTTCAGTCACAAAGAGCATGTCAATGCTTTAGAGCACTGCCAGTACAACTAGAACCTCATTCAAGTTTGTCATCTTTCACCAGGCCCGTTGCGCTATGAATATTCCTGCGGCGTAAGTACTGTCGTGCCAGCACTAAGAGGACTTGGGACAAGTTCACACGCGTGTGTGCCGCCCCATGCATTCAATATATCCATGTCCTGGGAGGGGAGCAAGTTCCGGACGCAGAGCTATTCTAACAACTCCTACATGTGGGAGTGAATATGCTCCACTTAAATATCCCCATATGCCCACACAGCCATCTCCCTGTTGAGGAAGGGACTTCAATACAGCCTGACGCAATGCCTTTACCAGCCACCAAGCCCACTACAGTACTGGTCCGTTGCCCTGGTTCATTTGAAATCCAGTAACCTTGAAAGTTAATCGGTTTCCTAAACTTCCCAACCTCTCTCTGGCTGCTGGTAGCGCTAAGTACGAACCAACAACCAGCGTAACACATCGGCTGTCCTTCCTATAGAAGCATAGCCGCCCATCGTAAACACAGCTCCCACTCCTCTGCTCGGAGGGGTAATAGATTCAATATTTTCTATTTTGATGGTCTTTAACACTGCAGTATGAATCTAAAGATAGGAGCCAGAAAAACGTTACAATTGCAGAAGACTTGAAACCTAGAGAGTCTGGAGGTCTGGTTCTAATCTTCAATTTAACACCAGGGTGTAACTTCAGGCAAGCCTGGGTTTCTTTTTCATTCTTTGATTGTTTTCACTGTAAGCTCTTTGGGGCAGGAACTGTGTCCTATTGTGTTGTTACAGGGTGTAGAACAATGGGCCCCTGACCTCAGCTAGGGAATCAAGAGATTACGAGAATTATTTAGAGGAAATCTGCGGTTAAACAAGGAATTGGAATCAGACCTCAAGTCCCCATCAAGTGCCAGTACCAGATGACTATCCTTTTTTACCCTTCGTT
Organism: Anhinga rufa; assembly: GCA_013400875.1. Taxonomy (NCBI): domain Eukaryota; kingdom Metazoa; phylum Chordata; class Aves; order Suliformes; family Anhingidae; genus Anhinga; species Anhinga rufa. Next base: position 47,454 of record VZTV01051461.1, read on the forward strand.
AAAAAAAGCCAGAATTCACATTTATTGTTGTCCAACATTCGCCATTTTTCACACGTCTGCTCGCCTGCCCAACATCTAAGAGCCTCCGCCTTTCCCTGGCTCTGCTGCCATGCTGGGTCAGAGCCTCTCGCCTTGACAGCATCTGCAGTGCCACTGCAGCTTGTTCTGCTTCTGATAAAAAGGGTATCTGGGGAAGGAAGCACAAGAAGGAAATCAAAAGGAAATGCAAGGGCTCGCTGTGCTTGTGTGTGCACATGGGATTCTTCAGCTGTACATCGGAAATTAATTCCAGCCAGGGTGAACTCTGTGTGGTCTCACTAGCCATCCAAGTCAAACTTCAGTTCACCTCAGCTGCCAAGCAGAGTTGTGGAGGAGAAAAAGGTTCAAGACAACGTGGAAAAGGAATGAAGAAGCCAAAAAGGGTGAGCTGGTGGCATTTTTCTCCAAGGTTTGTTGTTGTGGTTTTTTTTTTTTTTAAACAAACCACCTGGATTTTAAGATCTCCAGAATCCAATTAAAGGGCTTTTACTCCTTCATGAATTGGAGACATTTGATGAAAAGGGGTAAGGGGAGAGAAGCGTGTCTGCCTGTGGGAGGGGGAGAGGAGGGGGAGATAATGGGGCATGGGAGCCCTTAATTTCTCCTGTCTCCCCTGCCGGTAATAGGGCTGGATGTAAACACTGCTCTGGTGAATGTTGGAGAGTGATTACAGGATAGCTGGGGAAGGAGGAAGCATTTTGAAACCACAAGTAGGAAAGCAGCTCTTTGATGGAGGGTTAGTAATTTCTTTTTTCTCCGTGCCCTCCTCCCTCGTGCAGCAGCCCCCCTTTCCCTCTGTCCTCTACCTTCTGTAAACACAGCGGCAGAAATTAGATGTGGGCCAATCTGTAAAACATTTGAAGGCAAAGTGGGCTCAGCAGTTGCTCTTACTCCGTAGGATACAAAAGAGGCCAATAACGCTCTAATGGGCCTTTCTGGTCTCGGCCGTGGAGCCAACTGTCCTGGGTTGGACGAGATGATCTCTCGAGGTCCCTTCCAACCCCTACCGTTCTGTGATTCTGTGGGTGGCGCGCAAGGAGCCAGAGAGGAGGGAGGACACAAACTGCTGCAATGGAGAAACATCATAGAGCAGGAAGAAAGTTCAGAAAATGAAGGCTGCGTGTTCTCAGTAGGCATCGCCCAGGCACCAAAGTGCTGACCGCTGAGCAAACAGCAGCTCCAGGGTGCCCACCTACATGGAAGGCCCAGAGATGACTGTACCAGAGCAGACCTGAGGTTCATCCAAGCTTGGAGCTGCTTACAGAGAACATTACCATACCCTAACACCCAGGTGGGTTCTGGAGCCTGATGTTCAACCTCTGGTCTCAGTAAATCAACTACTTTGCTCTACTTTGGTTTCCCTCATGTGGACACAGGAAGGCAATTACTCCTCTGGGAAGAGCTTGCGTACAGTGGCTCCGCGTGGACGTGCAGGTCTAGAAGAAACCACCCATGGGGGAAATCCCTCAGCAAAAACAAGTTAATAATCTGTCCTCACACACAAGATGTCTGTGTTCCTGAATACTGGAGGTGCTCTGGCAATTCCCATCCATACTCACAAGGAAGGGCAAAGAGAAGAGAATAGGAAACAGTTAGTTTTTTCAAGAGTTTTACAAGACTTGGAGCAAAATTCCCCACCTTAGCCCTGTTAGTCCTGCAAGGGCAGCTCATTGCTGCTCTCTGGGCCATACTCCTTCAGAGCAGAGCTGGCAGGAGCTCAGTGTGCACCCCAAATTCAGGGTTTGCTTTCTAGTACACATCAGAGAGCAGTTTTTCCTCCCTGAGCCAAGTCCACTCCTGGAAAAGATCAGTGATTTGACAAGATCAGGGATGAATTCAGCCTTCAGGTTGTTACTAACCCCTCCAGAGACTTTAATGGGAGTTAAATACCCCTGTTCTACAAAATCCCATAGGTACCGGGTACCTAACTATCCTAGCCTCCACCCAAAAGTTTTTCATGGATCTCAGATGGTAACTCAGCTCTAACCAGTTTTTAAGTGAATATACTCTTTAGCTAGAAAGTATCATGATGGTCTTTTAATTAAATCTCCTGCTTAATATGTCCACCCCCTGACACCTAATACTTTTCGCCCCAGGCTCGTACTGTTTTCTTGCACGAAAGCACCACCAAGCAAACCTCCATTTAAACAACTGTAAATGATGAAGAGTACACATCCTGTACTAAATACGCTTGGTTTACAAGCTGGAATAAATACACCAGACAGCTCTGTTGCATGTACAGAGCAATCTCTATAAAAAGGTCATTATACTGCTGTTGTTTATTCATGTAAGTTTGCTTAACCAATATATATAAATATAAGGCAGTCCAAAAGCTATTTATATGCAGGCCCTGAGTAGTCTTTTGTTAGGTCTCCTTCAGTGCAAGAATTTGTGCATTAACTATAGGAACTGACCAAACCAGAAATAACCTGGAAACTCTGATACAGAACATCTTTCAGACGAGGTGGAGCAACTCCAGTTCTCCTAGACACCTACCCACTGCTCAACCTTCACACCCTTTTCCCTCTCTAGCATTCTTCTTAAGCTCCTTGGTCCATATATCTGTGACAGTCGAGATTGCAGGCTATAATGAGAGAGTTTCAACTGTAGTGCAGCTAAAGTCCTTTTTTGTGATCATCACAGCAACAGAGTTCATTGCTGCCTTTGGGTGACTGCCATCCCATAAATAAATTAGCTACCATAAAAAAAAAAAAAAGGATAAAAAATGTTCTCAAATAACTTCTGAGCCTTTGTTTCAGTTTTTATCTCTGCAAAAGTCTCTTATCTGTTGCAGGCTCAGCAATGACCTGAGACTAAGTGATGAAGAAGCACAGTTCCACACTGACAGTTTCCAACCTTCTTTCCTTTCCTGCCTCTCCTTTACCCCCTTCCTCCTCTCCCTAGACCAGACATCTCTGTTTCTTTGAATAGGATAGAGGCAATAGGGATGGGCAGGTAGAAAGCTACTTCCCTTCCCCCCTGGATCTGCCTATTTCTGGTGTCTGAATAAATCCTTGGAAGGTGGGGAAGGCTAATAAGTCTTACATTCAGCTATTCTCACTACAGCCCAAACTGATANACTACAGCCCAAACTGATCATTTTTGAAGGACCAAATTCCCTCTGTTAGATATAACTGAGGGCAGAGGAACCCACAAACCAGTAACAGGCAAAAAAGGTACACAGAGGCTTGCAGCAGCCTCAAGCAGGACAGGCAACACTTCCTCGTCATCCCCAGACTGTCTGCCACACTCTTGCTCTAAGCATTTTCTCAGTCCACAGCTACCTGGGACCAAGACCCAGGTCCCAAAGGCTGCAGTCTGCAAATGTCATCTGAACCTTTCCCATCACCAATACCAGAACAACCCCATCACAGGGATTCACCATGACAGGACCCTCTTCCGGACAGTGAACCAGATGGGTCATGGCTCTC